>CM043016.1:183158460-183286571 GCA_023690525.1 Holotrichia oblita
CTAAGGCTTATACATATTTGGTGTTAGGCATAGAGCAAGAAGATAACAGAAATTGGGGGAAGTAAATTGGTTGTGCATGACCATGTTCCATTTTTATTGTCTATTACGTAAAACAATTAATAATACTTTTTTAATTAGGTACAAATAAGGACAACTTTATTTATGTATTAAATAAAGTTTCACTAATTATATACCTACACATTATCGGAGATTATATCAAAGTATGTAGTTTTAAGATTCACCTTTGTATGTGTACCTGTAGATGTGGGACGAATAATGTAGATAAGTCATGAATGTCTACTACAAAATTTTATATTTACCTTGACATTTTAGCACGGTAGGTACTTTATGTTGTTAATGTTGGTATGAATGCACGACACGCATAAATCTGTTGTTACGAGATGTGTTAACAAATTTATTACTTGTCGTTTTGCTACATTAATTTTCTGTTTAATTTAATTAATATTATTCGTAGTTAAAGGTTAATAACGACGAAAAAAACAGTAAAAAGAGAAAAATCTTCAAGAATCAATTCCTTTCTATCACTTCAATTATAGTTTCTTTCTGAATAAAACTGTAATTTTTTAAAGGGCTCGAGAATATATAAATATACATCAATATTTTGCTAAATATTTATTTAAAAAAAATATACAAAACAATCGATTTATAAAGTTGTTTAGATACACGTCATTAAAGATACGGCAATATCTTCTTTTACGCGGACCCTTTTTTAGGCTCTTCCGGTTGGGGATGGGCTGCTATCCATTCTAGTGCGCGAGCGATCAGCGGCGGTACTGGGGGGCCCGTCGGTGCTACCGGTAAATGTTCACCTTGAGGCTGGAATCCGTTCTCGTTCGCCAGATAAGTTATCTGAATAGGGTTCCATCTGGGGCTGTATATTTAAACGAACCCTGCACTTCTTCGGCTTCGGTATCTTTATTTCCGGCATTTTTCAAGACGCCTTGTTCTTCTACTACGATCCCGTTGCCAGTTTCGTACGATGACTTGAATGAACCATCTAGATTTACCTCGCTGTTCTGTTTAACTATCGGTATCGGTTCTTCAGCTGCCAGTGCTAGAGTTAAGCCGGCGACAATTAATATCTGAAACAGGGATCGTTTTTGATTTGGATAATTATCAAATTTTAATCTTTTATTAAAGTTAATTTCTATGTGTTGTTACTGTAAGTAATAAAATTAAAATACATTTTGTAGTAATTACATAATAATCAGACGTTTACTTAATAAATTTACGAGAACAGTAAATTACTCACGATTGTATTCATGTTGTGTGTCTTCACTTAACTGTTACGCGGCTGCAACTATGCACGAATCTGCACAAATTATCCAATCTTCTCTATTTATATTCAGAGATTTTGTAACGATTGTTTTCCCGATCAGAATGAAAAAAAAAATCGATGTTAATTTTGATCGCCGCCAAGGTCGAATATTTAGAAAAGAAAAAGGAAGGTAATACCTCAAAGTATGCGCAGATTATCATTAGACATGTGAATTATTATCCAGGTATTCATGAACATACGCGTCCCGCACATTAATAATCTAAATGTCAAACACTTTTACTTCGGATGCAAATGTTTATTTATCATCGTGGTGTAATATTCGAAGAAAGAGGATGATTACGTGTTATTACATCATTTATTGCGAGGAAAGGTGTTAGAATATATGAGGGAATTAGTTAAAAGTCAAGTTGAAGAAATTGCAGTGCTATTCTGCGGTTTTTTATTCTTAAATAGTAATGTAACCTTTGCTGATAAAGACTATATTCATTGTGAAGGCTAAATGATCTCACGTTATAACAGTTACTTTAACCAAATTTAGAGGTGATACAAAATTTTTTTTTTTGGTTTCTCACGACTCTTTGCAAGTAGAATATTGGACCTAGCATACCAGTTTGAGGTATACCCGCATGGTTTGCTGGTATGAATGCGCTTACTATCCTGTAGTGACTTGCAAGTAACCCAACATAATATAGCAGTGACCTGACAAACTAGGGGACACTATTAGTCTCAGCATTTTGTTCTGGAGAATTTCTAGTTTTTTAAGATGCGCTTTGACCAGGTTTGAGCATGACACCTTAGAACTTTGGACTATGTTTTGCAAACACTACAGTCTTTACAATAAATACTTCTTCTCCAATAAATATTTCTTCTCCGAGTATTAAAAAATTATATTTCAAAGGTATTACTTGCATTGATATTTCGTTTTTTTAAATTTCATCCATTTTTGTTGCTTCTGCATTTCCCACAATTTCTGTGGTGTTTGTCAAATTCAGCTTTTTGCCTTTTTCTTCCATGTATCATTTTCTTTTCTCCGTCCTCGCAATTCTCTAAAACTTTCTTTTTTTGCTATCGTATTTCTGTATTTTATTCATAATTTTCTTTCAGTTCCAATTTCTTAGTTGTCTTCATTTTCCCCATTCTGTCCATTGATTTTATTTCTTCCTAGACTTTTTCTTTCCTATCACAAATTTTTTGTGATTCATGTTTAACGAGTAGAGATTAATGGCTGTATAATGGAGGGGTGAGTTGGAATAATGGGCGGCAGCCAAAAGATAAAAAACAGACTTTTACTCCTTTTTAATGTCTGAGGTTTCGTAAACTATTAGTTGCTTCATCAGAGATAAGCTACAAAAAATATAATAATAAAATGACAACAAAGTAAAACAGTGAGGTTAACAGAATACTTACAAGAGAGTACCATAATAAAAACAAGCAGCGGAGAAATGGAAAAAAAAGCCAAACATATAGGGACACGTCTGTTATTGAACATAAAAAGTCAAAATTGAATTTAAATTAAACTACAAATTGATTGATTTGTGAATAAATATTACTGAGGTTGCTGATGTCTGTTTTGAAATTGATGGATGTTTGGTGTCTGTTGGTGTAATACATCTCCAGAAGCAATCTTTTACAAAATTGTAACATTATTAAAGTCAAAATTATGTGAAGTCTTACTGTTATGCAATGCCAAAGCTGTTTTTTTTTTACCGAATTATGGATACAATGCAATTCGTGTTGTCTAATACGGTTTTTTAGATATTGTGAAGTTTGTTCGATGTAAACGGATTCACAGTTGCCGCAGGGAATGCAGAATATGAGATTGGACTTGAAGGAAGGGTTAGTTTTAGATGTACAGCTATTAAAAAGTTGATTGATGATCTTAACATTGAACTGTTGTCAAACGTTTCCTATACAACTTTCGCTGCCAGTTCCCCTCCCCCTATTTCTTGTTTTGTTTTGTTTTTTTTTCCTTTTTGTAAGTTCGTTCTGTTGTTTGCTGCAACCTCTTTCATTCTTCTCCACTTTCCTAAATTTCTTCATATTTGAATCTCGTATCGTTTTTGCCTTACTTTGTTTTTTTTGTTTTGTTTCAATATCAATTTCTTTATTTTTTCCACCATCTACATTTTCTATATTTCGTCACATTTATTTCTTTCTCTTTAGGTTGTCTTTTTTCTCATCTACCTTCTATCTCTTCTTGTCTTTCTGCATTTCTGCATCTTTACACTATCCTCGGTTTTTTTATAATCGCAGCAGTTCGCAGCACTTTCGTTTTTACTTCCTTCGTGTGCCTTGCTTCTCTATTCTTGTCAATTTATCCATATTCATCCTCGTTTTTATTTTCTATATTTTCTTGCATTTCTTTTTTGTTTGTTTTTAAGCATATACCTCGATAAATTAATTAAACTATCTAGCTTCTTTCTCACTGCTAGTATCTTAATCACAGTATCATGTGTCAAAACTGCGCTAGTAAAATAAGAACTACTTTTTAGGTTAATAAAGATCAGCGGGTTACATAATCAAACAAGAGCAAAATCAGGTAACAAAACAACGATTTATTCAAGTGAAAATATTCAACATACCTACATACAAAGAACAAATTTCATACCGTGCAACAGCTATACTAAACTGTCAGTTGTAAAGGGGTGAGAGACCGTACTATGATCGATTATGGAAACGCATATCCAAGACGAATCTCGAAATAAAATAAACTTCAACAATGTAGGTGTAGACAATTTTCCAGAGTTTTATAGTCGAATTGCAAGAATTAGTTTTAATAGACACAATTTTATGACTCTCCGGACTTTATTGCTGAAGAACCTTACGATTTTTGCATATCTCAGTGATTGTAGGTAGCTTTAACTTATTAACTTTTCAAGTGTATAAATTTTTATCACCGTACGTTCTAGAATAGTCCACCTAACTCTTAAAACGATCCGGTTTTATATTAAATTCCTAGCACAATAACTTCAAACTGTATAAACTCGTTTTAAACACAATAAGTTGTTCAATTCGTGATTGAATATACAAAAACGATGAGTACTACTGTATTAATCCGGGAGTGATCGGGAAACGGCGCCCTAACAGAAAAAGAGGTAGGAAAAAAACCAATAGGCGAGATCGTACGCGGAGTCAGCGGCCCTTAAGTTAAGTCCATTACCCAGAGATGTATGTGGATGATACATCACGAGCCGACGTGACATTCGCCCAGCGTTTGGCTCAGGTTGAAAGCGTTCCGCTTGCACTTGTAAATTCAGATGTTTTCTAGTTTATTTATCTAGGCAGGTCGGGGTTACCGGTCGAGCGTAAAAACGAAAACGCTTCGACACGTTCTAAATAAATCTCGGTAGCGTTTGAAATTTTTCATTTAAGGTAAAAAAGGTTCCTAATATAGGAAAAGGAAGGATTTTGAACACGAAAGTCTTTAATATTAATTAATTGATTATATATGCATAGGTGCAGTTATTTAACAGTAAAAATCTTGGACTAGGGAAGTCTACATTATCGGTTGTTTTTGTTATATATGCGTTATATAGAACAGTAATGATGTCCATTGCAAATTACTAATTACTACCGTGTGACAACTGGCCAATAGTAAAAATTGGTTTATGTAATAATAAAATGATATCTAACCAACAACTATCTAATGTCAGGTCAACAACATTTTTATTTAACCCTACCAAGGTTTTGCATGGACGTAAGTATATACTCTTATTGTCTTAAGCGTCTTAGGGCCGGTTGTACCAACAAAGTTCACGGCTAGTTCAGCGTGAACTTGGGTTCTATAACAAAAATCCGTTGTACCAACCAAGTTCAAAGTTGACTGCCTGTCAAAGTCGTAGTCAACTTGACTGGCGAATATCGGGCGTTCAAGGGCTGGTCAGTGATTTTATGGAATGTTTGTATTAAACATAACCTGCTCTAGTAAGTGTAGAGTGTTGATGGTTGTTTAAATAAAATTATTGTTATTTGCTCCAAACTCATCGATTTTACTTTGTTGTTATCTTTGGAATCCATTGCGAATTTGTAATATTTGTACACTGATAACTTTAGGTAACGTTCTTATGTTATGAATTATAGATATGAAAAAAAAAATAATATCAATAGTTGCAGGATTTGGCCATTTAAAAAATAGTAATAATAGATAAGCAATAAAATCATGGATTTGTTGCATGACCTAACCGATGACGAGGACTTTTTAGAATTAGTTAATATTGTTATGCACCCACGACAACCAAAAGTGTATAGAGAGAGGACAAATGAATTTAATAAGTGGAGTGATGAAGAATTCCGTGATAGGTTTAGGTTATCAAAACCAGTAGTGGAATATGTAATAAATGAAATTGCTGATGAAATTTCATCTGAGAGTAACAGGTAAAATAAATACTTCTCAGTACAGAAAATGAATGGTAGCGTTATATAGATGTTATAATTACAGAAATCATGCGTTAAGTGCATCAGAAATGGTGTTGCTCACATTAAGATTTCTCGCATGTGGTTGTTTTCTACAAACCACAGGTCATATGATGGGTGTAGATAAATCAACCGCAAGTAGAGCAGTCAACAAAGTTACTCGAGCTATTGCAAGACTAGCAACTAATGTTATAAAAATGCCCAGTACCGCAGAAGAAATTGACCAAACTAAACATCAATTTTATAATATTAGTAAATTCCCAAGATGTGTAGGAGCAATAGATTGCATACATATTAAAATTCAATCACCTGGAGGAAATGATGCAGAGAATTACAGAAATAGAAAAGGTTTTTTTTCTATTAACACTCAAGTAATCTGTAATGCAAATCTGACGATTACAAACATTGTATGCCGATGGCCAGGTGCATCACATGATGCAAATATATTTCGAAATTCAAACATCCACAATAAGTTTGAAAATGGTGAGTTTGGCAATGCTCTATTGCTAGGAGATAGTGGATATGGTGTTAAATCTTATATGATGACACCACTAGCTAATCCACAAACTCCAGCCGAACATTTATATAATGAGGCACAAATTCGTACCAGGAATGTTATCGAGCGATGTTTTGGAGTATGGAAAAGGCGATAAGTATAGCAAAAATTATCACATGCTAAATATATTGATTATATTTATTCTTTACCCCGATCATCATCGAACATTGACTGTGTACCAGTAAGTTGAATGCCGATCAATTCTTTTACATCATACTCTAATTGAGTAATTTTTTTTTCCTCGTGTGGTCTCCCGCCGGTTTTTTTTATATTTGCTTTCTCAGCTGCAAATTTTTCCTTGGTTCTTTTTTTTAAATTTTCGTATTTACTTTTCAATGCCGTCTCGCAATTCTTCTCCGCACGTACTATTGAAATCATTTGCCAAATTGTTCCAAGTTTCTATTTTTTTTTATTTGAAACAGTGTCTGTTTTCTTATTTTCTAAAATGTGTTTGTATTTCTTGACTAAAGAAACCAATATACATTCTTCTTTCCATGCTAAACCAATATTACAACACATTATAATAATAAATAATAACAATAATTTTTATATCTTACCTTACAATTGTTGTTAAAAGAATTGAATGTATGTATAAACCGTGTAGCGCAATACCGTTCGGACGAATTTGAAATATGGTGAGCAAATGAACCCTCCGAATATTTTTACTGCTTTTATATGCCATAATTTCGTAAAACATGCAAATCAAAAATTTTAGGGCTACCTGCCATTGTCCGCGGTTTTAAAAAGTCACGTTTGGCGCGAAATAATCTATTCGTTACCTGCTCCATAATAGAAATATCTATCCAACATACTCTTTAAGTTCGTACCAACTGTTCTTCGGGAACGGTCAACTGACTACCCCTTGACTTGAGTTGGTACAACAGAGTAGCCGCTAAACTAGGGTTAACTTTGACAGGCAGATTAGTTGAACTCAACGTTAACTGTAGTTGGTACAACCGGGCCTTATTTGTTAACGTGACACCAACGTATAGTTTCTCTAAACAGAAGTAAATGTTGAGAATAAGAAATGTAACAGTTTGTATAATCTATATATATAACAGTTTTGGTTTGTTATCATAAGGTTTCTTTTTGCTACATTTAAACATAGATATATAACTCTTCCTTTAACAAAACAGAAATGTTTTTTAACCATCTCATATCTATAAAACGAAACTTACTATTTGTTCAAATAACTAGCAATATTATTGAAGTAACATAATTTCTTTTATACACTTGTTTTGTTATTTTAACTGAAATGTTTGTTTGACTGTATTTAACCTAATTTTTTTTTGTCGGATGCCCACCTTTTTGTTAATTCAACACATCTTCTTTTCTCAGTGTACGTTTGTAGGTCTATAGAATAGAGAATCACATAAAAATAAATTTATTCAAGAACATAATGATTACTTTTTCGTAAAATTAACTTTATCCGCGTAATAAACCGATAGAACATTAATTAGCTTCCATCATCCCATCTTATCCGAAGGAAGTCAAAATCTTGCGGAGGCCGTTTTGGTTCATAAATAGCGTGGGGCAGATCAAAGCAAACACCTCGTATATAACCTGTACAAGTGGTGTTGCAGAATAAATTACATCGTGTACTGATAAGGCTGTAGAAAACCGAAACACATGTACATATGTACAATGATTGTTCTGTATGGCAATTCAATATATGTTGTGGTAAAATTCTTAGCCTACTGTGAAAGCAAACAAAATTTGAAAGTCAAAATATTTTATGATTCAACATATTCTGCTCTTTATTGGATGTATTTGTTACAACGAATCTGCAACGCCTCTACAACTTTCAAAAAGAAATTGTTATCTTGCTCTACATACCAGGCCTCCATAGCTCGTATTATGTCTTCGTTGGAAGAAAATTTACGACCTTTTAAACTTTTTTCTGTTGAAGTAAGACAAGATCGTCGGACGGAACCTGATCTGATGAATGAGGGAGGTGTTCAAGTAATTTGAATCCTAAATCACAACTTGTTTGCATGACAACACATGATTTGTTTGTAGGGGCAAAAACAAAACACTTTTGGATAACTTTCGGCACTTTCTCTCCATAATTTGTTCTCGTAGAGTGGTCAGTAACGTCGAGTAACAGCTTCCAGTTATTGTCCTACCCCTATCCACAAAAGTAATCATATTCCATGGCAATCCCTAAATATTGAAACAAAAGCTTTTCTGTTTTTTGTTCTCCTCTTCTCCTGTCTTCCTTTGTTTTTCTTCGATTTGTTAATTTCAATTTCATTAATTTCTCTGCTGTCCTCATTTTGTGAGTTTCTTCCATTTTCTGCTGCTGTTTTTCTCTTTCTTCTTTGCATTTTTCATATCTTTGACATTTTTATTTTTCCTTGCTCTCAATATTCCTAATTTCGATTTTTTGCCATGCTCGAGTTGCTGTATTTTCTCCATTTAACGAATTTTTCTGTTATATACCTTATTCTGTTTTCCTACTGCGTTTCTATTTTATTTTGTTTTTTTTTCTTTAATTTTTTTAGTTTCTACATAACTAATTCTTTTCTTTATATTTTTGGCTTCTTCTTGATTTCATACTTTCAATTTTCCTCAATTCCTTCGTTACTGCTATCTCCATCTTATCTTCAATTGCTGCATGTGCTTCATTGCATTTTTCTGTTAGCCTTTCGCGATGCTACATCTTTTCCCATTTAGGGCTGGGCGAGTGCGTTTGGATGTGGAATGGTAGTGGTGTGGTTCGTCTCGGTGTTTTTAGGATGCCGGTAGAGTCTTGTGATTCCGATAATTGTCCTAGTCGACCGCTATGTCGAGGGGTCTTCGAATCTTCACCTGAGGTGGGGAGACCAGCGTGTTGCTTGATGTAAGTGTCCTCTTCAAACTCTTGGTGGCGAGTGTGGTGTAGTAACGGAGTGAGGAACCACCCAGGTTTGCCTGTCATCCTTTCCTTCTTGGCCTTACCCTTTATTTCTATATTTTATTTACTTTCTTTCTATGATTTCTTTCAA
Source organism: Holotrichia oblita (assembly GCA_023690525.1). Lineage (NCBI taxonomy): Eukaryota > Metazoa > Arthropoda > Insecta > Coleoptera > Scarabaeidae > Holotrichia > Holotrichia oblita. Next base: position 183,167,717 of record CM043016.1, read on the forward strand.
CTTTTATTTCTCTAGTTTTTCCCATTTGGTTCATTTCTTCAATTTTCTTTTTTTTCTGTTGCTTTTTTTCTTCCCTACCTTACTTATTTGTTCTTTATGTATTCCTTTGGTCCATTTCCTCTTTGCTTCATCTTTATCTTATCCTGGATTATTATAAATGTTGCAATTTCTTAAGTTCTTCAATTTTTTTGTTATCCCTTCATTTTTGCCCTGTCATCTGTTTTACTTTCTTTGTTTTTTATTAATGACAGTGTCTTTGTTTTCTTCATCAATTTATCAATTTATTGTTGTTTTATTGATCTAGAAGTGGATATACATATATCATAAGAAATACATATGCATTAACTTAATGTCAAGAACATACGTCAAGAGGTTTGAACATGTCCATAGATATTTTTCAACTTCTAGCTTTTATAGATCATCATAATTTATTATTAATATCCAGGCGTTGTTTCGACAATTATAAATGTCGCGGCTATTACAAGCACGTAATTCATGTTGCTTATACCGATCCAGTTATAGCCACCTTTCGGGTGCGATAGAATCCTTTTCACATGTCACGTCTATCTTAATAATTGATGTTTAATAATTAATTGTCACATTAACGGGTGATGTATGACTCAGAATATTGTCCTATTATAATATAAATAGGATCGACTGGTTGCGAGGTGCTACGAAATAACCAGCCGTCGTCCATCTATCATTGACGACCATGATGAAGCGAAACTAGCGACGACGTGACAGTTATATGAACTAGTGAGTATGGGAGGTGGGTAACGTAAGGAATGAACTACGGATTTGCGATAAAGATCTTTTTTTCCGTTATATTTATGTACCATTTACATAGGTGTATATATATACATATATATATATGTATGTACGGTGTGAAAGGATCGGACCAAATTTTAACGGTACTTTTTTCCAGATCGAAATAATCTAAATCCATCTTAGGCTACAAGCAATTTTGTATGCGAATTTTTCCTTTTTAAGGATCCATATAGATGTGTGACCTTAACGTTCGCTTTTACGCAAGGTTTAATACCCGGATACAAAAAATATATTACAAATAAAGGTTTCCTTTTTTGTGCTTGAGCATCTTACAAGGTAACTATTTTCTTTCCCGAATATGCTACTGTATTCCCTTTTTTCCCTTACTTCTTGAACATATTTTTCTTTTTTTTAATTTTTTAGTCCTGTTTCACAAGCTTTAGTTCCAATTTTTGCATTAAAACATTTTAGTTGTCTACCTGATGCTATGACAGTTCCCACGAACACACGTTTTTATATAAAAAGCACTGAATTATGCCTTCTATTATATTTCTACTGCAATTACCATAAAACCACGACTCGTTGATACAATTCAGTGATTTCTTCGAAACATGAGGAAACGAGACTTATTATAGCTTATTATACCTATATAGAATTATTTAATAAACAGACCCTATGTCAGACATTAAAATCACTAAGAAGGCATCTCCATGGATTACTGATAATATAAAATTTTTAATAAAAAATAGAAATGATGCACTCTCTAGATATAAGAAAACCAAACTTCGTAAATGTTGGGATTACTATAAAAACACGTAATTTCACTACCAAGGCGACTAGACATGAGAAAAAAGCTTATTTCAGTTTCAGCTTCTGTAATACTTCCCGCACAGCTAAGTGGAAAACTCTGAAAAGTGTTAATATAGCGAAAAGAAAACAGGTTGCTGGTGCAGATCCTTTATTGCTAGATTTTTATTCTAACAATAAACAAACATCAATTGCAATGAGTTTTCTTTTAATCTCATTAATTAGGTAGGTACAATTACTTGAAGTTTTGTCTAACTTAAAAAGTAATACACCTGGGCATGACACGATCACCGCTGGGATGCTGAAACTTTGCTGCCCTTCCATTCCTCCCCTTTGGTGAATAATATTAAATCGTGTTAATTAGATAACGTTTTTTCCGGCACAATGGAAAAAAGCTGTTGTGTTGCCCTTACCAAAATCAAACTTTCCGGTGAGTTCAAAGACCTTCGGCCAATTAGTATTTTACCTGTTTTATCTAAAATAGTTGAAAAATTATGAGTCAGCAATTACTTAGGTATCTTAATGAGAACAATGTTTTACGCGCTTATCAATCAGGATTTCTTCCTGGTTATGATTGCACAACCGTGCTGTTGGATGTAACCAATTACTTTCTAGGGATGCTTTCTGTTTTAGCCCTGCTAAATTTTAGTAGGGCATTTGATATTATTGATCATAATCTACTGCTAGCAATTTTTGCTTATTCTGGTCTCTCTTGTGCAGCTGTCGAATTATTCTCGTCTTATCTTAGCGATAGGGTGGAATTTGTTCGTTTTAATGGCAACATATCTAATATTAGATCTATTTGGCGTGGGGTACCTCAAGGCTCTATCTTGGAAACACTTTTATTTATTATTTACACGTCTTCATTCTCCACTTTCGTCAGCAACTGCAAACTGCATATGAACGCCGACGACATACAACTATACCACTCTTTTCACTATGTTGATAGTCAAGCTGCCATTATAGCTATTTATGCTGACTTGGAAAAGATTTCTGATGTGGCAGCTCAACATGTATGGCTATTAATCCATTTAAATCAGTTGTTCAGGTTTTTGGCAACAAATTTAATTTCGCCGTCAATTTAATAAACAACCGCCGCGTCATAAGCAAATTTACGAGTGGCATTGAAAATTCGTAGAAGATTCGTAGCATTTGCAAAAAGAAAAGCACAGGACGTCCTCGCATATCGGACGCGGATGTCGAGCGTGTTCGTAGACTTTACGAAAGGATCCCAAAGAAATCCACATCACGAGCAAGCATGGAACTCGGCATTCCTTAACCAACGGTATGGCCACCCAAACTGCAGTTATTGCAAGCATTGCATCCTGGCGACCACAACAAAGGGTACGAATTTTGCATTGGCATGTTAGATGATATGGAAGAAAACAATTTTTCTCAACGATTCATTTTTTTCCGATGAATGCACTTTTCATCTTTCTGGTAATGTTTTTTTTTTTTTTTTTAATGTGTGGTGGGTGCTTAGTTGCAGTGACTCCGTGAGCTGTATTACTTGTCTGGCTATCACTGCAACTCTTGCGGTGTAGTTTAGTGTGTGTAAGTTGTGTTTAAATGGCTTTGTGACAGCATCATATCGCCTTTTATGATGCCGCGCTGTTAATCACTTTGCTCCCAACAGCGAATGGCAAGTCGATCCGGGATTAAACTCTCTGAAAAAATGTCACCGTCCCTCCAGAGAATTGAACCCCGGCACCTATCGTCCTCTCACAACAATAGTCAGCCGCCTAACCACTGCGGCCATCGACCCGGTAAATTAATCGCCATAACGTTAGAACTTGGGCAAATGAAAATCCTAGGACAGTTATTCAACATGAAAGAAATTCACCAAAGGTGAATGTCTTCTGTGCGACATCTGCAACCAAGATTTGTGGGCCTTTATTCTTCATGGAGAAAACTATGACAGGACTAACCTATCTAGACATGCTTGAAAACTGGTTAATTCGCCAACCAAAATAACACATTTCTAGGACGTTGGATTGAAAGTGGAGGAGCAGAAGAACAGCTTTATCGCCCGTGGCCTCCTACGTCTCCAGATCTAACTCCGTGTGGTTTTTATCTATGAGGTTACGTAAAAGACCGTGCTTTTATCCCTCCTATGCCTGACACTCTTGAAGATCTATGATATCGAGTTGTTGAAGCTGTGAATTCGATAACTTGAGGCCAGTTGATTCGTGTGTGGCAAGAAATGAGCCACCGTTTCGACATTTGCCGTGTAACACACGGTGCTCATATTGAATGCATATAAAATTGTAAACTTTTCTCTCTCTATGAACGTTGGAATCATGTTTCTATCTTTTGTAGTTTGGAAGAAATAAATGTTTGAAATCTGTCCTTTCTTTTTGAATAACCCTGTATATACTCCTTTTGTATTGTTTGTTATTTTTGTTACTTTTGTGCATAATTGTTTTTGTGATAAGACATCTTTATCATCTAAAAACTACCGCCAAAAATAGAGAACATATGAAATCTGCAATCTTCAATTGTGTCTGAAGATATGTAGTGAAACCTTTTTGGCATTTCATTCGGTGTACGATAGAAATACAGTATATAAAACGCTGTTACTCTCTTTAATAGCGCACAAATGCGATAGTCGCGCCACGCGTCGCCCGTTACTCGCATTAGGCGGCATAGAAAATCGAAATAAACACGTAACGAGGGATAAACTTGAACATGACATAATTCAGGACAATTATACCCTTGGCACTTCTAAATTCTACCGATCTATATTACCAGGTGTTCGCGGGCGGCCAGGATTAAAATCCAACGCCGACCGACTGTTGTACACACATATACATATTACATCCGTCCCACGCGGTATAATTTGTTCCTTTTTAATGCGTGCGTGTACAGCTGCGCGGATCTCTAGTTTTGGCTATTACAGATATGGCTAAAGCGCTTCGTAAAGGATTTTAGGCGACCGGCTCTATATTATTGTTAGTTAAGCATAAGTCTGGCCGGCAAATAACTTGCTCTTATTAGCATTACTAATTGGTTGGATTTAGTTCATTTGGTAATACTATACGTGTGAATTGTTTATGAAATGTGATATGAATAATTTAAGGTTGACAATATTATTTAAAGATATTAATTTTATTTAAAATGTTTAAAATCCTCTAAAATATTATCAAAAATTTGAGTTAAGCGTATTGTGTAAAGTAAGAATTTATGTTTGATGCATTAATACTAAATATGCATCATATTGTAACTGGCGGAGGGCATGAGGTATCACAGCACTAGGACACACGACAGAGAAAGTTTGCCTAGGACAATGTAGCCAACCCCCTAACAAAAAACGTCTCCAAGTCTTCAAGTGCTCTTAAGAGGAGCAGATTAAGATTAGAATTGACTACCCCACTTAACAAGCCCAATGGTTTCTCTTATCATTTGGGCATTAAAATGGAAACACTGAATTATCTAGCTGAACGTTTCGAAGTACGCAGTCATGATGATCATTCGTAAGCAACACCAGAGTAAACTCTTTCAGCAGAATTACTATTATTTGAAGCTGCTGTAATGTCTACGCATGAGCGGCTCCAACAATGCATTGAGTGTGATGGAAGACCATTTGGAGCATTTAAGGAAGCAATAAGATTTATTTGAAAATCAGTCCTTTTGTTTTATTATGCCCCTACACATTTTTTTAATTTTTTGAACTAAGAATAGTTTTATTATTTAAAAATTATAAATTATGCAATTGAATCTTGAAAAAACACAACGGGTCGATGGCCGCAGTGGTTAGGCGGCTGACTATTGTTGTGAGAGGACGATAGGTGCCGGGGTTCAATTCTCTGGAGGGACGGTGACATTTTTTCAGAGAGTTTAATCCCGGATCGACTTGCCATTCGCTGTTGGGAGCAAAGTGATTAACAGCGCGGCATCATAAAAGGCGATATGATGCTGTCACAAAGCCATTTAAACACAACTTACACACACTAAACTACACCGCAAGAGTTGCAGTGATAGCCAGACAAGTAATACAGCTTACGGAGTCACTGCAACTAAGCACCCACCACACATTATGAAGAATTATTATTATGAAGAATTATGTCTAGCTTGTTAGCGGAATCTTCTTGAGATACTGACTCGTCGTGATATGCTCTGGAAAAGGAGGCCTCGTAAAGTGTGTTTCTTCTTTAACAGTTTGTCTGCTAATCGCATACTTATAAAAAATATCCATTGTAATACCACAACCAGTTCCTATAGACCGAATCAAAGTGAGGACTATCCTTTGTTCCTGTCGATATCTTCACGTTAGCTTACATTATCAACACAATTCTGGGAGGAGAAAACGGAATCCATGAAGACTAGGGAAGAAAATTCTGTTAAAGGAAATAATATTGGTACCTGTATTAGTTGGAGATTTCAGTTTAAATGAACAGGATTGGGTGAAGTTCTCCAAAAGGAATGATTAATCGATTATAGACTTTTTCAGAATATGAAACGTCTTTTCTGTTGCCTTTAGGGTTTTTGGTCGATGAAGCTGGCTGCAATTACTGAGGCTAGAGTTTGGATCAATAATATCACGACAACGCACCGTTCTGTGCTTGGTTGCTTATATATCTTATTCAAGAACAATGAGGTATTTCTTGTAATTGGTCGAAGCCATCATAATGCATGGATTGATAATGCAATAAAATTGGACTTCTTGCGTGTCCTAAAAATAGTTGAGGGAGGTGAAATACAGACGATTAATATATTGGGAGCCGATAAGTTTGAAGATGAAGAAAATGAGAAGATATTGAAGAAACAATGGAGACGGCTCTTCATAACCGTGTGTAAGGGTCATATTTATAGTCTGTGTTTGAGGTTGTGTCGATGCTTGAGCACGCGATTTTGACGTAAATGTCATCACAAATATGTCAAGATCGCGTGCTCAAGCATCGACACAACCCCAAGCACGGACTATAAATATGACCCTCCATGTAAGATTTGATTCTCCGTAATATTCATATAAGCAATTAAATATTTCTGTTGTTCTTTACTTATTGTTAGTCAAATTACTACGACACGTAACGCCCATCTCCTTGTACTAGACTTAGATATAGCGTTCTTTCGTTGCTTTTTTTTCCGGAACAAGTAAGAGGAGAGTATTCCTAAGAATACCGAGTTTGATTCGCCCAACTACAAACAGGGCGACCTCCCTCGTGTTACGGCGGATTCTTACAATCTGTTCATTTGTTTTGAACGGCTTACGCCGGATCACGAAAAGTAAACTTAATCTGGGCCCGTCTTCTCCGAGCAAAAGGGGGGCAAAAAAAGCAAACGTAGTCGCTTTAAGGAACAATATAATAAATTTCTATGAGACGAGAATAAACAACGGAACTACTATTTGGAAAGTAAAGTGTTTAAATTTGTTTGTCTTTCCGTCTTTGTATTGTATTGTATATAAGACGGAAGCGAAGGTTTTTTAAATATACAGGGTAGATATTGTTGGTGTCCATACATTTTGGTAAATATAAGAGTCTAAATTGAAACATGAATGATTATAATTTATTGTTAACACTAAAAAGACTCTCGTTGCAGTTTTTCAATTAATTTCTTTTGTATTGAGAGACGACTTTTTGATTTCTGACAATTCTGCAATTATATAAAATAAAAGATGAGTAAATGAGTAAACTTGAAGTCAACGGAAGGAAAATAACTTCCTTTTTATGACATTCTTAATTAAAGTTTTAATCCGTCGCTTTATAAGAAAGATGAAGTAAGCAGTCGCTTCTCGAGATAGAAAAAACAAAAGAGCCTCTTACCCAACGGTCAGGACAAATTACGACAGATTGAAAAAGGCGACAGTGACGATAATTATGTTTTCCATTATTCCGTTTCGAAGAAACCCTCGGAAATTTTTTACGAAGTAAAAATATAAAATATTGTTAGTTAAATTGAAATTTAGTTAATTCAATTTTCGTAATTTATATATTTGCGATCGTTTAGATTTATTTAACGTATTTCTCGGCTATACGCTATTGCAAATCATGTGAAAATTTTTCAATTTAACGTGCTTGTATAACCGAATTATCTCTAAAATTTCCATAGAATTATTTTAACTGCAAACATACAAATATTATGCGTATTTAGAAAATAAATTTCGTTTTTAAAATGATCAGTTGTAATTCGCACACATTCGCGATTATTATCATTCAGGCCAATTACATTCTAGTCAGTGTATTTAAAACGAAATTGCTAATTTTACAGTTAAATATAAATTTTAATTTTGCATGGAAACAATAAATACAACGATTTGCTCCATAAGTCCAAACTGTAACAATAAATTAGAGAGGGTTTCGTTTTATTCATTATTTGTAACTAGATAGTGTATTAAAGCATTTGCATAAGTTACTATTCGGTTGGTTAAGTTAAAAAAAAACATCAAAATTACTGTTTCTACTTTATCTAGTTTATGCCATAGCAATCATATCGATATAATCAAACGTAAAAGTAAAATCACCAAAACTTTGCTTGTAAATTTTATGTACCATCAAATAATGTAGAACTTTTTTCAAAGCCCCGTTATATACGCCTATTGAATTTAGAATTTCCTCTAACTCTAAAGGAAAATATTTAAAGGACATATTTTAACATAAAAATAAAATTCGTGCGTAAAACGCAAACCTATAGGGTGACGTGGTCGATTCAAAATAAACTAATAAATTTTAAGTAATTGTGTTGAATAAAACTTTATTTTTAGAATTTTCTTAGGAACACTAATATAGATGCAAAAAAGACGAATAAAGTTTTATGACTTACACATAAACTGTTGAAATGGAAATTTGTTTTCATTGAAATTTTTTTAATGCACAATAGCCAAAAAAGTAATGCACATTTATTTCTGGCTCTATCGTCATTGGAATTCATTATATTGGATTTTAGTAAACAATTTATTGCGCAATAATGTTTTTTCTACTGAGAAAACACCTTAAGATCATTGATTGTGGTCTTGTGTCCATAGAACAAAGATATGTAGATCGCTTCTAGAAAACCAGACTATTGTTAAATGATGTATAATGAGGATGTTTTTGGCACGGATGGTACCAATGAGATATCAAAGGTAAACAATGTCTCTTAGGAGTGAAGGTTTTTGTTATGACCACTTCGCCAGGCAGATTCCGGTGCAAACATAAACAGGTAGGTAGCAGTTGAAACAAATGCACAGCCTTGTATTGACCTGATTTTCAAAAACGAGGCGAACAAAGCGGATTTAAAGGTAGAAATCCTGAATAACTATGTTTAGTCGGTAGATTCAACATATTTATTTTCTATGGAGAATGTCACAAAGCAATGTCAAGAACAGTTGATCTATTTGAACTCTTCCAATGGTATCGTTAAGACAAGGTCCGCTTGAATGGGGGATCTTAAGGAAATTCTATCCACAAAAGTATAATGAAGCACAGACCCGACTAGTATTGGTTCCAATTGACACAAACTTGTGGTCGAATTAAGAAAACTCAGTTTTGCTAATTTTGTTTTCAATGCTAAATACTAATGTGGTAGAAAATTTGGTTCAAAGTTTTCGGGATGATTTTTGTCCACATGTTATATAAGATTGTAGTTATAGTTTTACTTTGGCTGAGGAGGCAGTACATAATCCATTTGAAGGATGTAGGTAGTAGGTAGGGGCAAATGGTATATAATTTATATTTGCAACAGCAGCTAAACAATTCAGAAACAACTCAGTTTAGAGAGAGGACAGTATGGAACATTGTGTTAGATACTACAGCTGTACCTCAATCGCCACCAAAACAACATAGAATAGAATAGAATATATATATTGCCAATAAACAAATACATGTAGCATCTAAAATACAGGTAGTACAATAAACAAAAAGCCAACGTTCACAACGTGGAGACGTGTCAAAACTTGAACTTGATAAATTCATCAAATGAATAAAAAGGTTGTTCTAATAAAATGTTCTTTAATTTGCGTCTAAATGTAGTTAAATTAGGGGAATCCAATATAAACCGAGGCAATTTATTGAAGAAGGAAAAACCCATAAAGTATAGAGAATTTTTGCAGAGAGAGGTGTCAGATTTTGGAAGATTTATACTATTGCAGTTACGAGTGTTGTAAGAGTGAATGTCCGCTCGGTAGGTATATTTGCTTCTATGACTCACCGACTCATAGATAATCAATGAATATAGTGTCAGTATCCCCTGAGAAATAAAAAAGAGGACGACAGTGGGCTCTGTTGTCTTCGCCCCCAATCACCCTCACGGCCCTCTTCTGTAATTTTAGAATTTCAGATAAATTGGTCGTCGTAGTGAAACCCCATGAGGAAATGCAATATCTCATGCGAAACTCAAATAGTGGGAAGTATACCCCTCTGGCCGTATGCTCCCCAAGATTTTGTTTTATGATTCTTAGGGCATAGCAGGCTGATGACAAGCTCCTCGACAACAGCTGGACATGCTCGGTTCACCCCAAGCCGGTATCCACGGTAACACCTAAGAATTTAACATTAGTCGACGGGGACGAAAGGTTGTTATCAATCACGATATTGAGCCTGGTACGTTGTTTGTAAATTAATAATTTAGTTTTGCTAGCGTTGAGAATAATTTCATTAGCTTTAAACCACTCACAAACTCTAGAGATGTCGGCGTTGATTTGTTCTTCCAAAACGCCACACTCCGAATTTCGTCATATTACCTATAATTTGGGTGAAGGGCAGAATCTCCTGCAGACGGCAAGAAAATATATTATTTGGATGAAAATTGGGTAAAAGTTTTTAACACCGAGGAGAGGTTCTTGAACTTCTTAAAAAATTCTACAAGAAAAGGAATCGTATAGTTGTTTTGCTTATCGGTAGTGCAGATGGATTTGTTGAGAATGGCCTGCTGTCTTTTTAAGTCCCAAATGGTCAAGTATGCACGGAACGGATGGAAACTGTTTTACCTTCTTTTGAACCAGATCCCGGTATTGTTATGGACAACAGTTCTTATCATTCTGTGAAAAGCATTGCCTGCTCTGTTTTGGAAAAAGGAAAAATTAGTGGCATGTCTTAATATTAAAGGAATTGTTGCTGATAACTGAAGGAGGCCAGTTTTTGAAACGAGAATAATTCAGCTATTTTATTAACTTAGAACAATTTAATTCCGAGAAATGGAAGGCGTAGATGTTACCATTTAATAATAAACAACTCTTGCCTATTTCGGCGTCTATCGACGTAGATCTTTGCCTTGCGAAATCTCAGTTATCCAAGTATTAAACACTGGAGAGAATTGACTTTGATTTACTCCTTATCTCTCCCTTTCTGCAGAAGCTGATGTACTTATACTTTGCGGGCGGCCTTGCGATTTTTGATTCAGTGTTTTTTTTTCGGACTCAAGAAGAGTGTACTGGGAGAGTACTTTGGATGTTGTCAAATTCCACATCAACAGATAGCCTGCTAATTAATTATTTGAATATCCACCAGTAACATTTGGAGCAAATATAAATTCACAGAAAGATCTGGAAGCTTCTGCAAATTGCTAAATTGCGAGTTCGGTCCTTCACTAGATTTGTTTCGACATACTTACATTGTTTATATTTGAATTCATCTACACATAGATACCACCCCTAGAATTGCACCAGTAACTCCGTAAAAGTCGTCGAAACAATATTCAAGTTTACTTTTCAGATTAAGTTGATGTATATTCAGATCCATACATAGCATATAATTACTCATCTGTACGTCTCTCATTTCGATTTACATAAATACTAACGGATTTAATTAATTTCATTGTTGTTTTAGCGAACTATACGAATGTATGTATGTATGTATTTAGTGTACTATATATCCGCGTGTTTGTTTTTCATCATCAACTTTTAGATGGTACAGCTCCTGGCTAAGGGTGAATAGGGTTATATACCCCTTGAAGCGCGATAAGATACGTCTTCCGACTTGTTATTTAAGTTTCGCCCAAAGTCGTTCGTACTTTTACCTAGGAGTAATATAAATTTCAGAAATTAGACCTCGCATCATGTTAAACGGGCTTTGTTTGGTTAAAATTAGCATGAGAACCACCTAAATCCCGTTGAGCGCCAAGGTTATTTCGCGAAAAATTTAAATTAGCTCCCTGACTTAAGAGAATTTTTTTTCTCGGACAAACATCTCGGTCGTTAGCTTTTCGTCAGGTGAAAATCCTTCGGGATACATTCGTTTAATGAAGGCTCGTCTTACTTAGGTTGGGTTATTTAACTAGTGATGATAAATAATGTTGGTAGTACTGTAATGTGAAATTGCACCTGAAGTAATGTAGTGTAATATTTTGTTTTCTTAAATTTATAATAAATTTGAAGTTTATATAATAATATAATTGTCTACGACTAAACGTAAATATTAAAGTCTAGCTTCGAGGTTGTCATATTTTATTTTCGGTGTGTGTGTGTTGCCTAAATTTTGTGTCCAGTCCCTTTGAGGGGTTGGACTTCTCTTGAAGAATACAACCCTCATTTTCGGATAATATTGTTTTTGTAAATAAGTTAACTATTATGCTTGCTTCAATTTGATCTGTAAAATGTTCTTCAATAGTTGCATACAAAGAATTATGTTCCCCCTATTATTTATTGTACATCCTTAACCTACGCCATCTGTTAAAATGAAGTTCAAGACTTCAGATAGAACTTTTCAGGCACGAGTACATTTACGAGGAGCATCTTGCTTGCTGTTGTAGTTGAGCTGTTGAGTTAGCTGGCTTACTTTGATTCGGATAGGCTCTCTTCTAGGGTCACTGTTGGGAGAATTGTCATAATTGACATTAGATTAAGACATCACTACCTTCTTCTCATAACACTTTGTAAGCGGTGATCTCTCTCCATTTTCTCAAGGCGGTATTCCAAGTGACAACGGTGTTCTGGAATCTAGATCGCTGTAACATCAGAAAAGTGAATCCAGAGTATTGGTGGTGATGATAAGTAATAGTCTGTTCATTTGAAGGTTGTTGTTATTCCAAACCTTAGCTACCTTACGTCCTATACCTGGCCAATAAGTACTGTTGCTTCTGGTAATGGTAAGGCGTTATCTTTCTAACATTTTTTTTATTCTACACCTAGTCTCTGCGACTTTCTTAGTAGGATTATTTTAGCCAAATTTAGTAGTGACCTAAAGAATTGGATTTTGACATGGAGGGTGGTGAATCTAAAGTGCAGGGCTTTCGATATCCGGCTCCTGTCTGCCCAAAAATATTGTATGAATCGTACTCTGCTGTATTTTGACTAATCATCATAATGTTTAACACCTACTCGATGGGTCAGTTATTAAACTTGAGAAAAAATTTTTGCGGGGATTGGTTGGAGTTTCGATTTTCGATCGCTTTATCCATGCTAGTACTTCTATATACGCTGCTTCGGAGAATTTTTCTAAAGACAATATTTATATTAATTATTGGAAAACCAAAGGCGATCCTAATTCAATGAGGTTACGTAAACTCGTCTCCACATACAGCTACACGGAGGAAACTATTACTAATAGACTAAATTAGTTGCACTATCAAGTATGCACTTCTACTTTTAGGGTATTAATCTAATCTGGTTATAATACGACTCTTACTGAAAGGGGAGCAAAAAAATTGTCACCAAAGTTCGAAAATCTTGCTGCAAGATTCTGAAAGAGACTTCCTGCAAAGATGCTTAAAACTGAAAAGGAACAGTCATCACTAATTGTTTAAATGATCAATTTGTTTGATCTTTTTCGAAGTTTGCTGACGATACATAAACCTCCACAAAGTTTTTCTAGTCCGGGTCTCCGGATGTACAGGAGTTAACGAAACATTTTGTGATAAAGGTGACCTCAGACTTTCAACAAAGAAATGTTGTTTCACATTGTTAGAACAACGGGGGCTATATCACCTACTACGGCTTCCCTTGAGATGCCTCATTCTATCACTAGCAAAAATTTTGTTGCTGTTACCAATCATTGGTGATAAGGCTGGTAAAGAATTTTAATAAATGTTTCTGTCAAATAATACAATGAAAAGACAAATTGAAACCTGTGTAGACAGTATCAATCCCATGAAATTGAATGAAAAAATCAATCTTCAAGGCTTGCTTTCAATTAATTTTCCAATCAATATTACCGTAGACAAATGAAGAATAAGTTAGCACAGAGGTAGCCAAAGCAAGAGAGCCTACAATTTCAGTGGAATTGCGCAAAATACCAAATTGAAAATTGAGACACTATTTCAAAATTAGAACTCAATTTGCTAGTTTTTAGAAATGTATCAAAATGTCTTTCCTGACAAAAATAAAGCATCGATTGAAAATTCTATCCTTATAAAAGAGAGCGTGTCCTTGAAAGACAATAAAGGAGAAAATGTCAAAGGCTTAGTTATCGATAAAGGGCTTCAAATTGCATTTAAGGAAACAAAAGCCTGACCGACTTCTGCGCTTACATTGCCAATGTTTCGTTTATTCAACTGTAGGCAAACTTACTAAAAGCACAAGAAATAAATAAAAATGAGATATTTATCTCACTTTGAAATGTTTGAAGACTGTTCAGAATAATTTAATATCCTCGTATCGCGATGATACAATAGAATAGAATGCATTTTTTCTGGAATCATGACCTAAAACAAATTTGAAGAATCCGGAAATAGTTAAGATACTGCATAATTTAAACCTAACTTCTTACTGTATTAAGTCTTAGATATACATGTCTGTAATCTATTCTAGTCGTAATAAGGAATATTTATCGTGTTTACCAAGAGCTAAGGCGGCGATAAACAGATACATAAATAACGTTGCCACGTGGAGAAATAAAGTGGTAACATAATGATGCTATCAGATCAATTTATGACACATATAAATATGTCGCTGAGGGGACGCTGTAGTAGCTGTTAGTTATTCCGTAATATATACGTACGAGTATCGTTCTTTCACGTCAATTATTTCTTGTATAGAGATTGTCTTCCATTTATTTATTATGACCCGCTTGTATTACGAACAATGAAAAATGCGAGTGCTACCGCATTGAAGGAATGTGCACGGGATATTGGAAAAACTAAAAAGAGCTACCGCAGGAATATCCGATATATACCTCGATCCTTTTTTGTAGATGACATGACAGCGGGTAAATGAAAATATGTTGACCGACAGGTCGCTGTATTTCACGTAACTAACTTTAGAAAATTGGGGAGTTTGGTTTAATTACGTGAAAACCACATATTTGAGGCTTATATATACAGGATGGTGCAACGAAGATGGGGTGGACGATTATAATTAAGTGAGCTATGATGACTTTAAGTCTTTAAAGGTAAAAAATCTCAAAATAGTGTATTTGCAGTGAATTTACTTAAAACCCGTAAGTTTCTTTAATATACGAAAATAATATACAGGGTGTTCCATTTGAAAAACTAACTGCGAAGTGGATTTACAAAACTCGATCACCCTGTATAACGGCGAATAATTTCAAGTTGAGTATAGACCATTATTTTACTCCATAAGTTAGCACATTTAGTGATGCATTTAGTTTTGTAGTATTCATTTCCGGTTGTTAGCAACCACAATGTGCGCTTTTATTGGTTGCTATTCAATTTTTAATTTTTGTTTATAATAATAAGTTTTTTTTTTACATGTCAACATAATTATACGTAACTTGTTCGTTCCTGTTTTTAAAATAAAGTATATTACGTAAAAGTACGTCCAATTTTCCTTCAATTGAAAGCAACGAAACGCCAGTGCGTTAGTATTTATTTATTACATTAAAAGGTTGAAATTGAAAATTGAAGCAGTCCACTGCAGCCATTTGCTGCATATCAGCTTATTCAGCATTCTGGATATTCAAAACATTTTGGTCCTTCGAGCCGGATGTTTCGTTTGTGTAATGGAATAAAAATTTAGAAGAATGAAGATAATGGACACAGTTACGTCCTATCTATAAATCATTACGTCACAGTAAGTCTTATAGCCTTTCGCTATCGACTTTGTAAGGATCGTGAATTTTTATAATTTCTCGCGTGTAGTTTCATACGTTTTTTATATTTAGAAACACAAATACGCATTTCACATTCACAAATATAGTTTTTTTTGTTGACATATGCATATTTGTAGAGCCATTGCTTTTTGACGGTTCAAGTTACTTGTGTGTCAAGGCATTCTTTTTTGTAGCTTAAAACACGTAGGTACCTACTGTAATAGTAGCGTTATTTTTTGCTATCCTCTAGTGCGTCTGTTTTACTATTTTTTATGTATACATAGTTCTTATCAGTCTCGTCTTTTTTAAAAATTCTCTGATTGCACATACAATTATTTCCAGTTTTGTTGTATTTTGATTTCGAAATGGGTCCTAAAAGGAGCAAATATAACGATGACGCCAAGATCTACATTATAAAAGCTCAATCGGTAATGGATACATTTACATCCTTTAAAGATATTGTGGACGAAATAAAGTCAAATAGTGAAATTGTTCCAGATATATATGAAATCAAAATACACATGGACTTAGTTAAGCAAACTTTGGGCGAATATCGTCAAATTTATGAGCAGTGTTCAGTTAAAAATGTGTATCTCGATGAATTTCCGACATTATCGGAATTCACTCAAGATTACATCAAATTATTGGCTGACGCTGCACGTATTTTACAAAAGGATGAGATAAATTCTAATGAATCGAACATTAAAACAGCAAGTATGCATTCTATCAATAGCGCCGTAGATAATTCGAATTCTCGTGAGAATGTCAAGCTTCCCAAAATTACCTTACCTAACTTTGGTGGCAATTCTACCGAATTTAGGAGTTTCATTGACACTTTTGACGCATTGATTGACAGAAATAGTGAACTGTCAGCGATTGAGAAATTTTTATATTTAAAAAATTGTTTAGTTGGTTCTGCAGCTCAAATAGTTAAAGATATGCAATCTACCGAGGCTAGTTATGAGCTTGCAAGGGAATTATTAAAAGAACGTTTTCATAATCGCAGATTATTAATATTCAGTCAATTAGAATCGTTATTCGAAGTACCAGCTTTAGTTAAAGAGTCACAATTAAGGGAATTTTATGATACATTTATTGCTCATTGTAGAGCTATTGAGAATGAGAAGGTCAACGATCAAGAGTATAAAGCTGCAATGCTGGCTTATGTTGCGCAGAATAAAACGGATAGTCGCACTTCACACGCGTTCACAAAGGCTTTTCCTAAGAAAATTCCTTCTTTAAAGGAAACAATTGATTTTCTTTCGACGCGTTGCGATATTGTTGGTGATTCGCGTATTAGTCAGAGTAAGAATCAATTTAGCAAAACTTCAGATATAGTTAAAAGATCACCTCGAACCGCTCACGCATTATCGCAAGTTATTGAAAAATCTTGTTTAATATGCAAAGAGGAACATTCAATTCCTCAATGTCCTTCTTTCTTGGGCATGTCAGTGAGAGCACGGTACAAAAAGGTTAAATCTTTAAAGATTTGTTTTGTTTGTTTATTACACTCTCGTGCAAAATGCAAATCTTCTGTTAATTGCAAATATTGTAAAGATAGACATCATTATTTACTCTGTTTTCGCCAAGAGCGCAATGATAGTCCTTCTGGTAATCGTACACGTAATCATTCATCTCGCAGAGAAAACTGTGAACCTGACAATTCATCTGTTGTATGCAACTTTTCCAACAATTCCGAGATTCTTTTACCTACCGTTCAACTAAAAGTTTCTGGACATAATGGTAGCATCACAGTGAGAGCACTTCTCGATTCTGGTTCACAAAGTAATTTTATTTCTGAAGAACTTTGTAACAAATTAGGTTTATCTTATTCACCAATCGACGTTAAACTTAATGGTATAAACTGTTCTGTTTCTGCTTGCTCTAAATATACATCCTTGAGAATTTCATCAACAACTGGTAGGTATGTTAAAAGTTAAAATGTTTAGTGATACCTAAAATCGCAAATCCTTTACCTCGCATTTCGTTTGACAAGAGAGCGCTAAAGTTGCCTAATCATATTAGGTTAGCCGATTCAGATTTCAACAAATCAAGCAATATCGACATTCTTATAGGTTCTCCCACATTCTTTAGTATTATTGTACCCGACAGGATTTCGTTGGGGAAGTCTAAGCCGATATTACAGAATACTTTGCTAGGATGGGTAGCCATAGGTCATTTACCTACTTGCTGCTTGCCTAAAGTATCGTTGTTGAGTAATCTAGCCCTCTCTACGAACTGTTGTCTTTTGAAAGGGGACCCATCTCTGAGAGAATTAAATCAAAATTTGATTAAGTTTTGGGAAATAGATAGTATCAAACCTCCTTACAAGTTATCGTCTCTGTCATCAAAAGAGAGATTTTGCGAAAATTATTTATTGGATACAGTTAAAATTGATGATACTGGTCATTGTATGGTCGCCATTCCATTTAATAAAGATTTAGCTTCACTTGGAGAGTCTAAAAGTATTGCACATCGTCGTTTTTTGAATTTAGAAAAACGTCTTCATAAGGATTCTCGTTTATTGAAGCAGTATTCTGAATTTATGTCCGAATATGAGAATATGGGTCATATGACAAAGGTTTCAAGGGAGCCATCCTCTGCTGATACCTCATTTACAAAATCAAGTGTTATAAATACGTACGACGGTCCAATTGATACAGCTGATATTCCTCTTCAATATATTCCTCATCATGCTGTAATAAGAGAGTCGTCATTAACTACTAAGCTTCGTGTGGTTTTTGATGCTAGTTGTAAATCCTCCTCAGGTGTTTCTGTTAATGATACTCAGTTAGTCGGACCTCAAGTTCAGGATAATCTGTTTGACATTTTACTCAGATTTCGTTCTCACGAGGTAGCTCTTTGTGGCGATATAGCTAAAATGTATCGTATGATTAATGTCAGGCCTTCGGAAACGAAGTTTCAGAATATTTTGTGGAGAACTAATCCTACTGACCCTCTACATACGTATCATTTGAATACCCTCACATACGGCACGGCTTCAGCCAGCTTTTTAGCCACCAGATGTTTGCGTTATGTTGCCGATCTACATAAAGATACCTTCCCAGAAGCAGCTGATGTTATATGCACAGATTTTTACATGGATGATCTTTTATACAGTACAAATTCTATAGAGCATGCGCTTCAAATTAAGCGCGAAATTTCTTCAATTCTCGCTTCTTATGGCGTAATTATTAGAAAATTCCTATCTAACAAATTGGAAGTTCTTAATCAATCATTCGCCGAAAACATCGACTTCTCGACAATTCCGATCGGCGAAAGAACAGATTCCAAAATGCTTGGTCTCCATTGGGACTCCGAAAAGGATCTGTTATTTTGCAAGGCTGAATTTCCAGTGCGGTTTTCTAAAGCTACGAAGCGCAGTATTCTCGCATCTGTATCAAAAATTTTTGATCCTTTAGGTTTGGTTACACCTCTAACGGTAAGAGGCAAACTTTTAGTCCAAGCTTTATGGCAATTGCGTCTGGATTGGGACGATCCCGTTCCCGCAGACATAGAAGCAGAATGGACAAAGTTTGAAGCTCAATTTCAATGTTTGCATGAACTTAAAGTTCCACGTTGTCTTTTTTCATCTTATGCAGAAATTCAACTGCATGGATTTTCTGACGCTAGTTCTGTGGCATATGGGGTTTGTCTATATGCGCGATGCATCACTTCTGATGGTCGTATATTTACCAATTTACTAACTTCCAAATCGCGTGTCGCACCTTTGCG
Organism: Holotrichia oblita; assembly: GCA_023690525.1. Taxonomy (NCBI): domain Eukaryota; kingdom Metazoa; phylum Arthropoda; class Insecta; order Coleoptera; family Scarabaeidae; genus Holotrichia; species Holotrichia oblita. The sequence continues at coordinate 183,186,928 of CM043016.1, forward strand.
CACCATTACAATTCCTAGGCTAGAACTCTGCGCTGCAGTCATGCTTAGCGAATTGACTCAGAAGGTAATCGGTACAATGAAATTAAGGTTTCATCGTATTGTTCTTTGGACTGACTCTCAAATAGTTTTGAATTGGATGAATTCTTATCCAAACAAATACAAGGTTTATGTAGGTAATAGAATAGCTGTTATTCAAGAATTAACCGATGTTAAGATTTGGCGCTATGTAAAAAGTTGTAATAATCTTGCGGATATTGTTTCACGCGGTGCTCAGTAAACCGATCTTCAAAATCCGTACTCTTTTTGGTATACTGGTCCACCATTCTTAGCTTCCCATAAATCCACTTGGGATCACTTAGATTTTCATATTAATCCGAATGAATCTTTAGAAAGCAAAGCCAAAAGTATCGTATCTAATATATCTACTATTCATTCAGATGCGTTATTTTCTAATTCGCCTTTCTCTAAATATTCCACATTTGGAAGGTTACAAAGAATTTTCGCATATGTATTGCGCTTGATTTCAAACTTAAAAGCTAAAGATAAGATATTTGGCAGGTTAACTATTTCCGAATTAGAAAACTCCATATTGCGGTTAGTACTCTTGTGCCAACGGCATTCTTTTTATCAGGAAATCAAATGTCTCGCTGCTAATAAAGCGATTAAGAATTCCAGTGTACAAGCTCTTAACCGTTTTCTCGATGCTAACGGTTGCATTCGTGTTGGTGGTAGACTGAAATATTCTGATTTTGCTTTTGAAAAGAAATTTCCATTATTACTGCCCAAGAATCATAAATTCATCAATTTAATAATCGATAAATATCACCGTGAGTTATTGCACTGCGGTGCTCAACAATTGTTGTACAATATTCGGGAAAAGTATTGGCTTATCAGTGGTAGAAATTCTGTAAAGAAATTTATTAGAAGTTGTGTGACTTGTTTTAAGGCCAAACCAGTAGTACAACATCCATTTATGAGCGACTTGCCTAGTGCTCGATTGCAACGAGTTTATCCTTTCTATAACACTGGCCTGGACTATGCTGGTCCTGTTCTCATTAAGGATAGACGCACTAGGGGCACTAAATTATATAAAGCTTATATTTGTGTTTTCGTGTGTTTGACTACACGGGCTATTCACTTAGAATTGGTTACTTCTGCTACAACGGAAGCTTTTATTAGCACTTTAAAGCGGTTTATTGCACGTCGAGGGAAACCTCACTGCATTTTTAGTGATAATGCTACAACTTTTCGCAGTGCAAAAAATAAGTTAGATTCACTTTATAATTTATTGCATAACAGTGACTCCTCAAATATGTTTATACCATTTTTGATCAATCAATCTATTGATTGGAAATTTATTACTCCACGGTCACCTCATGAAAGTGGCATGTGGGAAAGTGGTGTGAAATGTGTAAAATATTATTTGAAAGGAATTTTAGCTAACGCAAACTTAGTTTTTGAAGATTTTTATACGACATTAGTTATGAAGCTGTATTGAATTCACGACCCCTCTCCTATCTCAGCTCTGACCCCAAGGACCCTATTCCTTTAACTCTCGGTCATTTCCTTATTGGGCGTTCTTTAAGAGTTTTACCTGAAAGCGATGTATCGAATATAAGGCAGAACCGCCTTACAACTTATCAGGGAGCTCAGCAGTTAATGGAGCATTTTTGGCGTCGATGGAGTAAGGAGATAGTAGCAGATTTGCAAAGGCGGAACAAGTGGTTTCAACATTTGCCTGATGTGGTTAAAGTCGATTCTGTAGTGTTAATTCAAGACGAAAATTCGCCGCCTCTACAATGGACATTAGGCAGAATTACCGAGCTTCACCGCAGTAAAGATGGAGTCCTTAGATCTGCTTCTATTCAATTACCTAAAGGAAATAGAGTGCGTCGATCTGTACATCGTTTATGCACATTACCAAGTGACGTTACTGATTAGTTTTTGCTTATATACATGTATACCCATTTTATTTTTATTATTTTTATTATTATTTTATTTTATTATTTATTATTATTATTCTTTTGTATTGTTGAAACCTTTGGTTGAATCTCTGGTTTCAAGGCGAGGTGCTTGTTAGCAATCGCTTTTCTCTCCGGGCTTGAAAGTGAACTAATGTTATACCAAATTGCTTGTATTAATTAGCAGAATCGATTGTAATATTTTAATACCGAGTGTTCCATTAAAGAAAACATAAGTTCGGTTTGTCACCGACCGCTTCGATCACCCTGTGTAACGAAAATATTTTTAGAACGTAGTCCATGTAGCTCTCAATCAAATCCCAAAAGTATTTTTCGAAATTCCTCCCCGTTTAATTATAATCGTCCACCCCATCTTGGCTGCACCAGCCTGTATGTACAGGCTGGCCAGATAACAATGCAAAGTGCTGTATCTCTGAACCTATTACTTACTAAAGTGGTAAAAAACAGACCGTGGAAAATATTTTCAGATTTCCGAGATGGTCGCCAGCGGGCGTAACCGGCATTTTAAACTTCTAAAGTGATTTTTCACTGAAATCCACCCTGTAAATGTTACCAAGAAATATACTATATGCTCTTTAAAGCTAAGCTTTACTCGCGTAATTTTTCGAAAAAACTTTTCGACGTATCTATTCAAATAAAGTGGTGGGGGGTAATTCAATGTTTTTTTTAATAAAAAACTGTAACTCCTAAACGACTGAACTGATTTTAACAAACTTGCTCTCATTGGAACAAGCATTTATTGTTCCATCAAACCTATCTCACCTGTGATATATCTATTTCTTAGTGATGCCACTAGAGAACGTTTCTTGATATAATAACAGAAAATAGCAAAATTCTCTAAAAAATTAAATGCAATAATATTACTTTTTTCATAAAAATGTACCAAAGTGATACCTAAATATTCTAGTGAAAACCGTACTTCGATATCTTATTCGTAGCTTGAAATATCGCAGAAAGAAGATTTTGTTATCATGTAATTTGACGGTCGTTGAGGCTGTTCCTTCCCGCCAAAATGTCCGCTTCTTTCTTCGGGCTTTGTCTTGGGTCTTCGGGCGTGTCCTTTCTTGTTTGTTCTTTTCCAGTATTTTATATTTATTGGCTACGCGCTGGACCCTCCCAGTAACCGTGGCCTTGTTTGATACTGATTATTTAACCAAATATAATAAATACAAGAACACTAACTGGCCCTAAATTGACAAAGATATTTTATATTAAACGCGGAGCGGACTGCACTCCTCAGCTGTCTGACGGAAAGTGTTCTATGCGGGGAGTCGACTCGAATTCCTACACCGGTCGGTACAGCTGTCATCATAAGTCACCTGTTTGCTCGTTGTCGGTTAAAAACTGTTACATTTTTAAGCTATTACGAATACATGAGATTTTAACATAGGGAAATTATATACAGTCACGGAAAATATACGGTTAGGTGCATTGCATTAATTAAAATAAAATAATATTTCTATAATATATATAATAAGTACTTGTTTTCCTTATCACGTTATAGAAATAGAAATATCGCGTGCCGTTACAACACTTTGGCCAGGAGTTTGGGTTTACGTGTCAGTTAAAATTGTTAACCAGCGATTGAAAAACCGGGCCTAAAGCTTAGCTTTAAAAAGCATAGCATTTTTGGTAATATTTGCTGGGTGGAGTTCAGTGAAAAATCACTTTAAAAGTTTAGGATGCCGGTTACGTCCCCTGGCAACCATCTTGGAAATCTGAAAATATTTTCCACGGCCTTCTTATGACCACTTTAGTAATAAAATTCTTTAAGTCTCTACGATGAATAGTTTCAGAGATACAGCACTTTGCATTCTTATCTGGCCACCCTGTACATATACAGGCTTATCTTCTTGTTTTTGAAATGGAATTAGGTTTTAGAACTTTGATTGTTAAATCAGGTCTTAGAAAAAAGTCTGTAGCTTCTGCTCAGAAAGCCTCCGAATCGTCCTTGTCCTATCTCTTATTCATCACCTCCCACTGCGTCAAATTTCCTGACAATATCCGTAGTTACTACTTCTAATACGCTTGAAGTAAAACCGCAGTTTTAATCATGAAAAGTACAAGAGCGATGTAAAGTTTTTCTTAGAAATAATACCAACATTCCAACTTAATTTTATTACACGCGCGTTTCGTAGGTACTACATTTCATTAAAAATAAATAATGAATATCCTAATGTGGATTTCTACAGCTTTCTAATTTTCATGATGAATCCTCCGCTCCCGCAGGACTAGAGCGCGGATTTCCACAACCGCCGGTACACCAAGGCTAAAAACAATGAGCGGGGGAAAAAAATTGAAAAGAGGAACAACGCGAAAATCCCAACATGTTTGCATTTCACGATTTCCCGCGATAGAATAAATAAAAAAGCTAACTTTTTTCGCGTCCTTCGCCCCACCGCGCTCGTTTTAACAGTATTTATTTGCGTTACACACTCATGGGTCCTGCGGGAAATCAATTTCTACAGTCGTCGGCGTGTCTCATCGCAGTTGGTCGAATGAACAACTTTCTACTCAAACGAAGACTGACGAAACTTTTCCTCATTAAACCGAGTCGCATCCATGTTCCTGATTAGGTTGTCAATTTTTCTAGACGAAAAAAAATTATCGGAGAATGTTAACAAATTAAATGAAGATACTGAAAGAATAAGACGACCTTAGTTAGAAGAAAATCCTCCTGAAAAATAAGGTATAAGCGAAACTCGATTTGACAGCTGTCAAAAATATTTTTATGTTAGCTACCTAACCTATAAAATGCAAAAGTTTCAGTATTTTCTGAATTCGCATAACAAGACGTCCCTGCCAGTTACAGCTTTATAAAATTTTCCACCTCAAAAATAGCAATAGCGAAAGAGAATAAATCGATGATACTTGTTATGATAAAAGGCGTAGATACGACGAGAATGAGTACTCTCCGCGGAATATTACCCCGTCGTCGTCGTAGAACCTCACGGATCGACATAATATAGCAGTAAAAGGTGATTTAGCGGTAAAGTTTCCATTTTGTTTATAAGGTAAACAGACGAATAAAGACGCAGTACTCGACCAAGTTGAGACGGTTCGATATCCTGCCGTCTCGCGAATGACAAACGTTTTCGCGTACTTGCACATACAACATCAACCGAACCGCATTGAGCTATTTAAATAGTAGAGCATTATCGTTCATGTCAACAACGAGGAACGACGCGACCAGAAACCTAATACGGCTGAAAACAAACGCTGTTACTTCCTAGCGTGAAAGGAAATTCAATTACATCATGGTATACTACTCAAAACTATACCACAGGGTAATATTGTAGTCGAAGGTGTACTGTATACTAATTAGTGGAGAGAATTGCCTTGAGCAACAACGTGGTGATATCTCAGAGATCAGGTGAAGTGGGTATAACTCAAGTTGGATATCATGTACGAAGTATTTTTGGTGCAATTATTCTAATTACTATTATAATTGTGTTTTATCTTTACATATACTTGCCAATTAGCAAAATTGTTGTGAGCAGTGTCATATCACGTTGCTTTCCAACAAAAGTGAGGAACGTGTGCAACTTGTGTGTTGTTTTGCATGCCAAGTAATATCTGCTTAAAATTGTTTAAATGAAATCATGCACGTTTTATCATTTTGCTCATTATTAATGTTAGCATTGCGAGCGTTTTTGGGCTGTAGCGAATGCATCAAAAAAAGTGAAATAGGTTTAATAGAAGTTAAATGGAATAGAGAAAACATTTAGTCAAATTTAATTTATTGAGGCCACCACCCGTATTGTGCAATTCAGAATATACTTACAAAAGCAAACTTATGGGGATAAGTCAGATACTTCTTTCGTTTTATCGACAAAGGTCTTAGTAGCTTTAATTGCTACATAGGCCTTCAATTGTCTAATAATAAAAGGTGTTTCTCTTCTTTGGTGCAATATATGTGGCATCTAATGTGATCTAATAGAGAAAGGCACAATTCTTCGCTCAACATCATCCAGCTTGAGCAACTTGACATGTAAACTACGCTAGAGACTTAAAACCTTCTGATCTTCATGGTGCTGACAGCAACTAACGACACTATGGAATATTCTTTATGACGATGTAAGTACTCCTCCCGGAACTTACGACAAATGTCAGAAGTATCGCCTTCACTATTTGGCTTTGGTTATGGAAGAGGACGACGAGAGCACGCTGTTGGAAAGTGCCAACAAGTCCCTAATGCAAATCAGCAGGTGAACTAGGCAACACCAAATGATCTTTGTATCAGAGAAAACGGAAGCCGTAAATATATGGTGACAGAAAATGTGATGACGTCATTTTTGATTTGGAGCTGTTAAAATGGAAAGAAAGTTCTCTAGACTAACTAAGCTGATGCTCAATAGGTTGAGCAGTAGGGGGTGGCAGGAAGTTACAAGTGCTACGTGCTGTGCAGTTCCACAATATGGTACTTTATAGGAGCTCCGGTGTGGGCTAGGGAAAGAAGAATTAGAAAATATAACAGACAGCTTCAACGTCTACAACGAGGCATGCAGACAAGAATGTAACGAACCGTTTTATATTGAAGAGTAAATTTCGGTTTTGCAATTCTGTTTAGTAAATTGAGAGAAATTTTAAGTTTACCTTTATATTCATGACTTTTGGAGGAGAATGTACGGTCAGACATCTTGTGTGACGTCCCGCGGCAGAGAGAGGCCTTAGTTCTCTCCTGACCTCAAAAATCCTTTCAAGTGTTGGTCGAAAACGTTGACAGTTCGAACGACTCTAAGCCTGTTGTCGGTGGAGGTGGTTGGCGGACAAGTCAGTTGCAGTTGCCAGCACCTAAGAGGCCCCATTCGTAGCCCTAACCAGGGACCGTACGTTTCTCATCGGAGAACGTATCAGCTTCTGTCATGCATTGCAGAAACCGCTCAAGATTTACTGAGAAAAGTGTTTTCTAAGGCCAAGAAAGTAGACTTTCTTATATTCATTTTCTTCAGAGAAGTAAGTTCTTTCTTGGAACAAGAATACTTATTTGACACAAGACGATGACTTTTCTTCGCAACAGTAAATGTTTTTCTGAAAGAATCTCTAATGTCAAGCAAAAATTTTTTTGGTTTTAAACTTTTAATTACCATACACCGCACAGTGCATAAGTTGTACCTATATTGACGCGGTGCGATTGGTTGGAGAGTTATTTGCTTCAGGAAACAATATTTTCTTGCTTATACCGGTTGTCTCTGGGAGGTGGCTCGCCCCTATAATTTCCAAAATATTTGAGATTGAGAAACGAAATTTGGAAATTATGTACCTACGGGGATTTAATTTACATTTCTTGACATAGTCGATACATTCTTATCACTTCCGCTTTTACCGGAAATTACTTTAATTTTCGATTTTTAAACGGGACTACCTGTATTTTTTTCGATATTTTGATTCGGGATAACATTTTGAGTACAACTGCAGCAAAAGACATTTTTTGATATAAAATTTTTTTTTAATTTTTTTTCATTGAGAGTGCTTTGAAATTCTTAATATGTTCAGGTGTTAATATAAACAACATATGAACAATTTTTTTTTATTTTTACTGTATGCCCAGTTTTAATTAAGCGAATTTGTAGGGCCAAAATTTAGTTTTTATGTTTTAATATAGTTTTCCCAAATGCGAACATGGTGGCTCACTAAATCATCACGAAAGAGCATTAGCAGCATTAGCAAAGTACCTTTACTTTAAGTATTTTTTGTGAAAACGCAAAAAAAAACTGAAAAAAAAATTTATATCAAAAAATATCTTTTGCTGCAGTTGTACTCAAAATATTATCCAGAATCAAAATATCGAAAAAAATTCAGGTAGTCCCATTTAAAAATCGAAAATCAAAGTCATTTCCGGTAAAAGTGGAAGTGATAAGAATGTATCGACTATGCCAAGAAATGTAAATTAAAGCCCCGTACATATTTCCCAAATTTCGTTTCTCTATCTCAAATATTTTAGAAATCATAGGGGCGAGCCACCTCCCAGAAACACCCGGTATAGGAGAATGACAATTACTTAAATTAAGTAAGTCTTACTAGTACTTTGATAAACATTGTTCAAAATATACCGTTCCGTTCATGTCATGCTTCCGTTTTGCTAAATATTTAAGTATTAATGTTATGTTATTTTTCATGTTGGCTGAACTTCCATATGTTGACCACTGAATTGGCAACTCATATGCTGTTTAACGGAAAGTACACGTTTTACTGAGTTCAAAAGCGACCTTTTTTGCGGAGATAAGTCTAAGATACTTAAAAATCGATCTAAAAAGTGCTATTTTCAGGTTATGTTTTGCCAGTGTTTTGACATTTTTGCAAGGATTTTCAGTCAGAATTACGAAATATCGAGCGGCAATTTTAAAACATCGTTTGGGAATGAGAAAATAATAATTTATACAGGGTGATTGGTGAGAATGGCCTATTCAAAGTATTATATTAATGTAACGGAATTTTAAAACAAAATTCTGCAGTTGGATATGGTTGAATATGATATATCACGTGAAAATATTTTTGGATAAATATCACTTTCGGTTAAGCGGAAGTGGGCATCAATTTCGATTTTTTAAATAGCAGGCGTAGGATACCGTTGGGACACCCGACTTGACAAGCTTCATTATAAGAAGATGACCAGCAATACAAGAAACAATGTCGAGAGAAACTTTATTGGAGGTCTGGCAGAGCAGGTGAGCAAATAAAGTAAACAAAGCACAACGGACCAAAAGATTGATATCGGAGATAGTGGATTGGGTAAAATTCAAACAGAAAATTTGATTATTATTTGGCGCAGGCCTTAAAGGCGCATGGTGTGTATAGATTTTTCGCCAAAAGTAGACAGAGGCGAGGGTTGGGGGAACATGCGATTTTTCAGTGCGATAGGTGGTAGGAGCTCAGGGAAGCCAACAAGACAGGAAATAGTATGATGCTGATATAAATGTCTTTTTGACCGTTCTGGGTTCGAATGCTGTTGTTGCACAATCTTGTACCAGATGCTGTATCACGTTGTGATAGTTTATGAGCTCAAAATTTAATTAACAATGCAAACATCATGATTTGATGCATGCATTATTGAAATGATGTTATTTCGTGATTTCAGCATTTAATTCTCTAAAAGCTTCCCGTGGAAGGTGTTTCACTTATTTGTAATTTATTGTATCGATTTCATTATAAATTCTCATGTACTATAGATTCAATAAGAAGCTCAAACAAATCTGTCGATGTTTACACTTCCGAAACGAAAGGAGAAAAATAAAAGGAAAGAAAAATGGAGCACCTCACACAAAATACAATACAATCTATATAAAGAGATTCCTTTAACTTTCGCGAAACGTAAAGAAATATATGGGCGGGCGATATAACCGAGAGAAATGTGTTGGAAATACAAATTTTCTTGATGACATTTCCATCTGTACGAATCCTTTGAACGCTAACGTTGAACGATGGCGATTTACATGCATCATAGGATTTCTCCCGGGGGAGAACGGTTGACTCTCTTCCTCTCTGTCTTCTATCTACAATAAGCATCTAGTGTGCTACGCACGCTGCGGAAGCTGTAAAAGCGGAATAGGAATACCACTACCGTCGGCCGACTGACGACTAGAAAAGGTAAGGGTAGCACTGCCGTTGAATAATACGGAGTTGTTCACGTATGTCGAGATTATCTGTTTTAATTAGTGCGGGATCAGAAATATGCTGCTGCGTTTTCCCCGGTTGGAATAATGGTTATACGTGTATAACGGCGGATTTTTAATAGTTTAATCTAGATGAGGGAAATGGAATATGGAGATGAAAACTTCCGATTGTAAGAGATGATTGTGTGGATTCGTTTCGTACAGATTCTGTACAAAACAGGAAATCATTATATGTTAATTTAAACATCTTTGAATTAATTCTAAACGAAACGAAATAAAATAATCCTACGTCAATGACAATCAATGTCTCACACATGACTTTCATATTGTTTCACTATATTTACTTTTCTACCCGCATAACTCACAATTTAAACGGAATCCAGTAGGAGAACATCTACCGTCGTTTGCGGACAGTATTAACGTCGTGACCATGGGAAGCCTCGTTTTGGCCGTCGCCGCCGTTACCCGAAAAAGGAAAGATGAAAAGGAGACATGAAGAGAGGAAAATAGAAAAAACAACGAAGGAAACGGAAAGGTGTTATTTCACATTAAGACGTTGATCGTATAATAACAATAAATTGGTCTCTAGCGAACACAATTTATTCTCATAAACTAGACCCGCTAAATGCACTTTACTTCATCAATCTGTATTTCGTGGCCGCCCCGTTTCGCTTAAACTTTTACAATAGCTCCGTTTTCTAGTTACAAGAGTAAATAAATCTTTATTTAAAACTTCCACACACTCACCGACAGATACTCACACGCTTGCAGCGCTATACAGGACGGATGCTGCACATGTAGTGAGTTGAGATGAGACTCCGTCTTCGCGGTAAAAATTAATTTCCTCTCTCGGTTTTTTCGAAACCGTTCGATAGAGAGGAAGTAAGAGGGGAAAAAAGCGTTTTAAATTTTTAAATAGTTACACCGTCGATGCAAGAGTCGAGGTTTCCTGCAACCCATTATATATTAGATGAGAGAATGTGATTAGTTCTAAATGTTGTATTATTTTTGTCGTTATTATAGGTGTTAAAATTATGACGTATGTGCCACTGGTGACTTTAGCATAATACAGGGCATTCCAATGAAAACGATCCACCTTAAATAAGTCGAAAACGTCAAGAAATACGAAAAAACGCAGACAGACATGTCCATTTTTGTTTGAAGGGGGAAACTTTTTCACCGATAAGGCAAAATCATGTCTTGCTCCTCATAGGCCTCCCAGTATTCAACATTAAAATTTCAAATGGCACTATGTCATATTATTACATTTTTCGATTCTACATACTATTTCACGTAGGACAACCTATACCTATCCTTAACGCTTTTGAAGATATCTTCTGAAGTTTCAAAGACTATTCTATTTCCTCCCATTAGGTTCTAAATAATATATAATATACAATAGTGCGTCAGGCTTCCATGGCTCCTTCACCAATTAAATTAAGAATTTCATTCATTACCAACTTATACTATATTATAGGGTGTATCTTAAGAACACATTTTCAGTAATGGTGAACTTCCGGTTGTACCGGAAGTAGATACCAACTTTGTTATTTTAAATGGAACACCCTATATATAAAAAAAAGAACTCTAGCAGCGTATTCGAAATTTGGAAATATCTCCGAAACTGTGAAAGTTAGACAGATGACGTTTTCAGTTTTCGCTTAAGCATGAAAGAGTATACGTCTTTTATTAGAAAATTCTAATTCTAAAATCATGGAGATCTTGATTTTTTTTAATAAAACGGTATAGCAATTTTTACATAAATGGATGTAAAATTTAATTTTATTTCAATTTTATACAGGTATTATGCTGTCTATCTCTAACGGTTTTCGAGATATTTCCGGTTTTCTAGGATTTTTACAACAGATATGCGTATTACGAAGAAACAAAGGCGGCCATGGAAGAACAAACATGTTGTTTATTGATACAAATTACAAAAGTGACCAACAGAACACAACAAACAAACAAACAAACAAACAAAAAATAAGTAAACGACATCTTCAATGTTAGCATGGCAGGTGTGATAGATGCTAACGCGCTGACAATTCTTTGTCGAATGTTTTGTTCAGTGGTTGGAGGTGCCGTATAAACCAATTCTTTTACATACCTCCATAAAAAAAAATCTATTTTTGCCAAGTCGAGCGACCTTGTAGGCCAAGGAACTGGTCCCCTCTTCCAATCCATCTGTTTTCATGTTGATTGTTTAACAGGACTGGTCGCGAAAAATGAGCCGGGGCTCCATCTTGCTGTAGCCACGTATTTTGTGCCTGGATGTTTATAGGTAAATTTTGAATTAATCTTGGTAACACATTTATTAAAAATTCCAAATACATTTGGCTGTTAAGGTGACCATTAAAAAAATGTGGGCCCACCACATGTTCTCCAACAGTTCCTCCCCAAACATTTATTGACCAGCGTTGTTGGCGATCTATTTGCCTAACTATTCTTGGATTTTTTGTTTGGATGGCTGTTGACGAATCCTGTATTGTGAAAAGTTGCTTCGTCAGAAAAAAGTACGTTAAGTACATAAAGAAAAATTGATTTTCTTGAACACACAATTGTACCCACGTACAAAACTCTGCTCTCCTCTGAAAGTCATTTTCACAGAGCCTGGTGCAACTGAATGTGGTACGCATGAAAATGATGTTTCTTTAGAATTCTTTGGACGGACCTCTCACTTATTCCAACTTCTTTGCCCTACACTTGCTTGACTAGTATTTGGATTTTCAGTTACTGTCAATAAAACTGCCAACTCATTTTCGTCATTTGTGGCTGTCTTTGTTTTATTTGTTTTTTTTTGTAGTTAACGCTTCCTGTTTCAACAAAGCGCTCAAGAAGTCTGGTAAAACTGATCGCTTCTGGATGTCGCCTTTCAGGAAACCGAGTCGCATAAATTCTACTAGCAAGAAAACAGTTTTTCTCACTCTCACCCAGCACAAAAATCATATCAATGAATTCAGATAATGTCAAAATTTGTATCAATTGAACGCCTTTGTTTACTTGAAAATTTCGAAAACCGTTTTTTAATAAAATATTACCTGAGTTTAAGTCGAAGATCACACACTTATTTTAGATAGGAAATGTCAAAATTTGTATCAATAAACAACATGCTTGTTTTTCCATGGCAAAAACGATACGACTTTGTTTCTTGTCATTTAATACATATCTGTAGTGAAAATATAAGGGTGTTATAAAATATAATACAGTATAAGTCGTATTAATGAATGAAATTCTTAATTTAATTCGTGAAGGAGCTATGGAAGCCTGACGCACTATTGCAGGACCCTGTATATTATTTATTTATAATTTCAACGTAATGAACCAAATTACCTACTGTTAAAAAAATCTAACGAAAAAGACAATATTTTTAGTCAAACAAAAGAAGAATTTATAAGAAAAACTACATGTCTAATTTTATTTATAAAGTATTATTAACGATTAAATACTAATGAGAAGTCGTCGATTTTTTTTAGAGAGTCGTTTACCTAAATAAATAATACAATGAAACAATATATTAATAAAGAATAAACAACACATGACAAATAGTATACAAAAAGTAATAGAAGCAACTTCACTATTTACTAGTTTTCTACATTTTACTAATCTTCTAATGTTTAATAAATAATCTACAATCATAAAAAACAGTAGATCAAAAAATTAGTTGAATAAAACTTTTAGTTATTTCCAGTGACTATGACATTTATTATTTTATCGATAACCGTCAAGTAAAAAACATTTTGTAATAAATAGGTTAAAGAGGCTACTTTCTATAACAACACATAACAAAAAATTATAAACAGTACCTATGGCGATGCAAAATGTATTTTATTAAATGTTCAAATTGCCGTCCCTCTACCCTGCATACAGTGATATAGCCGGGCTTCAAATTTTTTCTCACGTTACGAAATATTTCTGGAGTTAATTGTTTACATTCTCGATTAATTTTTCGTCGTAGGTCATCAAGTGACGCTGGTTGAGTTGCATAAACCTTTGATTTCCAATACCTTCACAAACAGAAATCTAAGAGGGATAAATCAGGAGATCTAGGCGCCCAATCCATCATTGAACCTCTTCTGTTTATTCATCTACCTGGAAATTTATTATCCAAAAGATCTCGCACAATCGAAGCATAATGTGGAGGTGCCCCATCTTGTTGAAATACTACTCGATCTTCAAATAAAGCATTGTCATCCTCTAATATTCGGGTTATTCCTGGATTAATTGCTCCTCTTACTAACCCAAGATACCCTTAAAGTCTCATCAATAAAGGATGGGCCAACTTTGTGATTTCCTAGTATACCACACCATACGTTCAATGTATGCGTGGTTGTGTATGAAATACGTGCAATACATATGGATCATTCTCAGCCCAATATCTGCAGTTGTGTCTGTTGACTAAATCGTTTAAAGAGAATGCACATTCATCAGAAAAGCAAATCAGAATTCTAGCCGACGGTCGAAATCGTCTTCATACAATTCGTGAACTAATTTAATTTCATATGGATGGAATTTGTTTCTTCAAAATTCGATAAACACCTACTGCCCTTGATATTGTTGACAGAACTTGTTGATCTTGTGAAGCAACTTATTGTCCTAAAACGGCCACTTCCGTAGCTTCACTATTAACCACTCGCGCTGGTTTACGCATTTTATTGCAAATTGATCCTGTTTGATTAAATTTATTCATTAATTCTGTTAGATATTTGTGATTTACATTTTTTTCAGGGTGAACAGTGTTAAAAAGTCGCAGCTTTTGCACAGTTATTATGTTTATAGCAAAGACTAACCATTCTAATTCTCTCGTCTAAGCTGTACGCCATGTCGATTTGTTAATAATTCTAAACAATACTAACAGTAAGACACAATAAACGTTCAATACTTAATATTCAAAAGAAACTTGAGTGACCTAGAGTGTGTGTATGGTTCATTAACGTTAAATTATGACATTTGACAAGAACTATCAAAATTTGTCTTTCAAAAGTATACATCACGCCAACTATTGATTTTAGAACCTAATGGGATGAAATAGAATAGTGTTTGAAACTTCAGAAGATATCATCAAAAGTGTTAAAGATAGCTTTAGGTTGTCCTACATGAAAGTTGTTCCAAATGGTATATAGAATCAAAAAATGTAATAATATGACGTAGTGACATTTGAAATTTTAATTTTGGATACCGAGGGACTTACGAGGAGCAAGACATGATTTTGCCTTATCGGTGAAAAAGTTTCCTCCTTCAAACAAAAATTGACGTGTCTGGTCTGTGTTTTTTCGTATATCTTGACGTTTTCGACTTATTTAAGGTGGATCGTTTTCATTGAAATTGTCTGTATAAGTCCTATCACAGGAGACTCTAAACTCTAAATTGCTGAATGAAGCACTGATTATCCTCATCAGTTTATTGCAGTCATTCGATACATATTCATATATGCTACATTATAATTAAAATGGTTGAAATACATTTTTTTACAAAAATAGGGATTCGTAAGATTCTTGCATTTAATCAAAGAACAAACACCAAAGAAAACAACAATGAAAAGTTCTTGGATAGGAGATATTTAAAGAACATTAATGGCTCACGAGCATGGATATTGGCAAAGAAACATACAGATAATCTGTTGACCAATTCAATCAGCAATGGAGTCTCTTAAAGAGGAAGTAGAGCAAGCCCAACTGGGTTGTCATGGTAACATCTTCTCTCCCAAAAGATGGCAGGGGAATAAAATTGTCAAACAAATTAACAACAAACCACAACTGAGTTTTGCAAATCTATAGCGGACATCTTGAGCAAGAGTTGCCAAATTCGGGTTGTTGCGCAGTTACCTTTTTTATTCCACTTAGATCTTGTTTGTAGTCGACGTTCACAGATAGTGACGAGCAAGGGTATTGGTCATTTTAGAAATACCCTGTAAACAATTTTGGCGACATTGACACATTGCAATCGTCGTTAAAATAATCCCCGATTCTCATTCCAAAAACATCGTAAAAACGTCTACTTTTTTACGACACTACGTCCCTCCCTTTCTTCTCTTACAGTTACCACGCTACTTTAGTTTTCCCCAACAGCACTAAATTCTCGATTTCTCGATATTTTAAATCCAGTCACTGCGCGCTTACATAATAATAATTCCGTAGGGGAGTATCGGCGATGCAAAGGCGCAAAAACCGAACGTTAAAATCGTATATATTCGCTTAGATCGATGCAACGGTAATCAAGTTATTCGCCGCGGCGCAAACTTTCCGTAGTAAAACGCGTTTTTATTACACACGGGAAGTCGAAAACTATAATACTTCGACGTCCACAGATCGCCAGTAGATATTTCCGATCGAACGATTTTGTTTGCGCGAGAAAACTTCGAAAACGATTTGTTTTGAATTGTGTTTCGTCTATGGGATTGGTTTGGGGGAGAGGGTAGATCAATTCAACTGTGTTTTGTCTACTACATATTATATATACAGTCGGTATTGAAGTGTATCGTTTCTTATATTTACAATACAAAGTTTGTAAATATACAGACAGTTTACGAATATTTTCGTGTATATTCATGTTTTGATATTATTTTTATAGATGTGCTTGTTACTTGTGCGGAGAGAATATCAGGGAGTTGTAAACAAGAGTACGTTGTGTATCTGATCTTTGTTTTGTCGTCGATTCTCGCAAGTAGATATGACCCGAAATATAAAGACGAATGTTTACTCGAGTTATGAGGAAAGAATTCATGTACTACGCGAAGTAATAAAGCGAAGGCAATAAGTTATGAGAAATATGAAGAGATATTACTTTGTTTAGATATATTTCCTCTTATATATACTCTCGTTCAAGAAAATGTTCTGGTGATATATAAACATTTTGGACGAACCTGTAGTAGTAGAAGAAAGCCGTTATAAACAATTGTAAGTCAATAATCAAATTTTCATCTAAAGATAACTACAAACTAATGATTATAGGGAAGACAGACGCTGAGTAGCTCCTTCTGGCTGCAGTTGAGTTGTTGATCCAGAATTTGGTGAAGTACCACGTACTGGGATCTCTGGACCATAACGCGTGGTGGAGGTTTGCCTTGCACCCCGACAGACCTTCACCACGCCGTTTTAGCCATAATCCGGTTAGTATATCATCTCATGCTCTCCAGGGTGTTAATTGCCAGCTGTGGTGTGCCTGCTGATGGAGTGATGGAAACCGGACCGATCAAAACGACCACAACAATTTGTTCAATATGTGAAAGAACGAACTAATATAATAATAGAATACAATAAGAACGTATTTTTATATCTAATTTAAGAAATAGTTTATTTAACATTAAATATGTATAATTAAACAATATTGTGTTATTTTCTATGATTTTTGTCAAGTTCTATATAAATATTAAGCACATTTGACTCGCAAAATTACAAAATTATCTTGGGATACATTTGTACCCCACTCCGACTAGTGAGTAGATTTTCTGATCTGCGGCGTGGAAAGGTTAAAAGGTGTTTAAGGTCCGGCTATGGTATGCCAGATCCCTACAATTTCTAACAATCTATTGTCCTTCAATTGTATACACCATCTATGAAAGGTGCCCAATACAATTTCACTCTATTTTCATAACCACCGTCCGAATGGCCTTGTGTATGATGCTGAGTCTAAAGCTGAGGTCTTGGCCAACCATTTCCAGTTGGTATACGATGAACTCTTTCTAGGCGAGGTTAAAAATTTTATCAAAATTTGCAAACTACGCAACCGCCAGGCCTGGACCACGTCACTAACGTAGCCATCGCGAGACTTCCTGACCCTTTCCTGATCTCCGTCATCAACACAATCCTTCAATTTCCATACCTTCCTAAGGCATGGAAACATGCCACGATCGTTGACATTTCAATCACTCTTCTGTCTAATGTCTCCAAAATTGCTGAATCTACCACCCTCACCCGTCTCCAGGTCGAACTCATCTCTCATAATATTATTCAGGAAGCCAATTTGGATTTTGCAAAGTGTTATTGACCGATTTTCAGCTCGGTGTGTTACATAGACTTTCCCTAACTCTTTTGGGGTGATAAAGACGATGGGTGCAGTGTTTCTGGACTTTGCTCTGCTGCTTTGCTGTGTTAGGGGGCATAGTGTTAGGGAGACTGCTTTGGATTGGTTCGGCTCTTATCTGAGGGACAGATGTCAACGGGTTATACTGGGCCGTCATAAGTCGCAGTTGAGGTGTACAGATGTCTGTATATTTACAAACTTTGTATTGTAAATATACAGACAGTTTTAGCCATAATCCGGTTAGTAGATCATCTCATGCTCTCCAGGGTGTTAATTGGCAGCTGTTGTGTGCCTACTGATGGAGTGATGGAATTTCCAAATCTCTGCGAATCTGTTGCGAATAAACCAGGGAACATTTTTCATTTGATTCGTAGAGTTTTATTTTAATGACCTTCCAACCTTTTCAAGTGGATTTTGCAACACACGTCCATGTTAAGATCGGACGGAGAAAAATCGCAGTATATAACTTTAAGTCCTAGCGATAATACACTCTCGGAGCAGAAGAATGGGTAAACCACAAATCTGATCGTTCCAAAACGATCGATAACTCTACTGGCGTGTTGGCAAAGCATGAGTCTCTTGTCTACCAGGATATGTAACAGTCGGGCTCCGTGGTAAACGGTAAGAGGTGATCACGAGTCGGTCGAAAACGCTTGGCATTTTGTCTCCTTCAGCATCAATTGCCATCTAGTGGATCAGCGTATGATTTTGGAAGCGACAACATACAGGGGCCTAACTTCCGGATGATGTAAAGACAGCGGTATCATCGGCGATAGATCACTAAGCGTACTGTTGAGATTTGGATCATGTTATGAATCCATTCTCGGTGACGAGACAGAATCCCCAAACTTGACTGCGAAACTGCGATGTTTTGCAAGTAGGACTGTACCACCTCGACAAGTTGGGAGTTGAATCCTGCCACCACCATCTAATAAATGAGACCACGATAATAATAATAACAATAATAATATAATATATTTCAGAAAATAGGCATCTACAAACTTCTAGCTGCTAAAAAGCTGTTTCAACGCAAATTTAAAACGATACAGATTCTTTTCTTCCTTTATATGCACAGGTAAATTATTGAAAAACTTACATCCCATCGCAAAGGATTTTTGTCTCTGGTATTGCAACCATGATTGCTTTGATAATCTACAACAAAATTTTTAAATACAAAGCACAGCACTTAATATCCGTATATTTGAGAATACCCAGGGCCTCAAAATGCATTTTACAGGAATCTTGCTGTTTAAGATTTTTCAAAATTCTCACTGCCTGTTTTTGTAAACAAAATATTCGATTGGCTCCCGGAGATCGACCCCATTGGACAATACGAAATTTTAGGAGAGAATAGATGCAACCGAAATAAAAGCTTAATATGTCCCCACTACAGTGAAATGAAAGCTGTTTCAACGCAAAGCAGATACTTGCAAGCCTAAACGACAGCTGATCAACATGAGTACTCTATCTCAAATCACTGTTAATCCATAAACACTTCCGCCATGAAGAGAAAGATCGATATCAGTTATCCCAACATTAAAGACAACATAACATAATTTCTCTCTATTGATACACAGGTTGTTCTCCTCTATCCAGGTAGTAATTGTATGTAATGCATTATCGGCCTTTTGCTGGACTTTTGTTAAGGAGAAGCCAGTAATTAAAACATTTGTATCATCATCATAAGAAACAATCGTACAACCAGAAATCGAGGCAAAACTAAACATATCGTTAATAAAGATTGTAAAGAGCGTTGGGCCAAGTATAGATCTCTGAGGGACTCCTACATCTGTACACCTCAACTGCGACTTATGACAGCCCAGTATAACCCATTGACATCTGTCCCTCAGATAAGAGCAGAACCAATCCAAAGCACTCCCCCTAACACGATGCCACACGGTATCAAAAGCAGAGCAGCAGAGCAAAGTCCAGAAACACTGCACCCATCGTCTTTATCACCCCAAAAGAGTTAGGGAAAGTCTATGTAACACACCGAGCTGAAAATCGGTCAATAACACTTTGCAAAATCGAAATTGGCTTCCTGAATAATATTATGAGGCGTGAGTTCGTCCTGGAGACGGCTGAGGGTGGTAGATTCAGCAATTTTGGAGACATTAGACAGAAGAGTGATTGAAATGTCGAATTCTGACTTCTTTTGGGATATCAACGATCGTGGGATGTTTCCATGCCTTAGGAAGGTATCGAAATTGGAGGATTGTGTTGATGACGGAGATCAGGAAAGGGTCAGGAAGTCTTGCGATGGCTACGTTAGTGACGTGGTCCGGGCCCGGCGCTTGCGTAGTTTGCGAATTTGGATAACATTTTTAAGCTACCCTAGAGTAACATTAGGAAAAGTTCATCGTGTATCAAATGGAAATGGTCGGCCAAGACGTACTTGGCACCTTTCATAGATGGTGTATAAAATTGAACAATAATATATTGTTAGCAATTATAGCGATCTGTCAGCTGTCTGTTAGCCGGACCTTAAACGTCTTTTAAACTTTCCACGCCGGAGATCAGAAAATCTACTTACTAATCGGAGTGGGGTACAAATGTATCCCAAGACAATTTTGTAATTTTGCGGGTCAAAAGTGAATAGAACTTGACAATAATAATAGAAAATAACACAATATTGTTTAATTATACATATTTAATGTTAAATAAACTATTTCTTAAATTAAATATAAAAATACGTTCTTATTGTATTCTATTATTATATTAATTCTTTCTTTCACATATTGAACAAATTGTTGTGGTCGTTTTGATACTATGTAATGTACAAACATATTTATTACACATTCGACAGGACTTTCCGGTTTTCTTGTCATTTTTTCTTGGACAGAATGCGCAACGTTTTGGTGCACTTGAAAAAGATGAAGAGGGTGGGTGCACTTCATCTTCCTTTGGCACTAGAAGCCTGATTGAAGTGAGTATTTTGTAGTCTCTCTAAGCAATTTGGTTTTATAAGTTCTCGTCCAAGTTCAAGTAAATACTTTTTTTTTGCGTCTATAATTTCTGTGTTGTACTAGCTGCGGGTTTTTAGCACTCCATATTATGTAACTATTTATGGCTGCAATGTCGACAAAATTTCGAAATAATACCATAGGTCAGCTCTTTGATCCTCTATTTGTGGAATATTGACTCACCTGTCTATAGTATCCACAGCTCCTTTCGCTTGATTATAGTGTAGTTGGGTTTATAATCTACATCTTCACCTCCTACTCTACTGTTACTTTATCCTTTCTAGGTACATAGGAAACTAACGTAATATTCTTATGAAAAAGAAAAATAAAAATGGTTGCAATATTTGTGATATTTGTTGATTTTACATCGACGACGGAGTGGTATACAAATGTATCCCAGTACAATATTGACTCTTTTTTCAATTTGGAAGGAAGGTTTTTGATAATATACATAGGATCAGATGCTAAATGATACAAGGGACGATTAGCTAGCTTTTAGTACGAAGGAGAAAAAATAATAAACAAATTTTAAAAAAAAATCATGTTTGCTGTGATACAAATGTACTTGGAAGGGTTTAGGCGGTTCAAGTATCTTTAATACTGTAAAAAACATAGTCTTGCTTATGATGGAAATAAATCGAAATAAATAAATTAGTAAGTGAACTATAATAATTGAATTACAGGCTTCCATTACGATTTGAAATCCTCACAAAACGCAGGTACCCAACATCAGTGGGTAATACACCAACGTTTACCGAGCTTGTAACCATGATGTTATCGAGTTGGGCGTCACACATGCAGTCAAAGGCAACGCTCGCTTGAAAGAAGATTAATTACGAATGCCAACAGATAGGCCCTTGCGATAAAATCTGCTTGTAGGTACACAAGAGTCGTTTTGTTATTGAAATTACTGCAAACGTATCACTTACTGTGCATATTATAATTGGAATGTCAGAAACACGTGACTTTCTAGATACATATCTATATAGGAGACACGAATAATAATATATTATACCTTGCTTTTCATAAGTATAAGCGTTGTATGTACCTTTTTGGGAAATCGTTTAAAAACTAATTTTTTGAATATCTGACGATCTGATGGATCTGTAGGAAACGTCGCAGTAATCGGGATACTAACATTTCTGCATAGAACACCATCGTACACATCATACCTAGCTGCGGAGCCGTCGATATTAATGAAGGATGCAACTGGAAAGAATGGCCTCAATAACGGCTCGCTCTCTACGAGATCCATTATCTATTCGGATGGAGCACGTAATTCACGTCAAAATACAGTGATATCGATTTCCATATACACTCCATTCGTAGCCGGATCCACTTTAGTACTACTATGCGGGTGCGCCTTAACAGCTAACACCTTCGCTTAGATGCGACGCCCGGCGTGTGTCACTTAGAATGCTTTGGAAATATAATATGCAAGTGGATGGTCGATATATGTAGACGTGGCATTTCAAAAATGACAAAATGGTTTTAGTATCATCTTTTGGAATTCGTCGTGGTAGTAAACGAGACAATAGTGAAATGCATTTTTTGTCGTAGACAACTTATCGCTACCGAATGACAGGAGCATCATTTACTCGATTTTTTTGAAACCTTGTCAGAAAATTGCAATTACCAACTTCGAAAAGCCAAGATAATAACATAATTTTTCCAATAAATTGATTGAAGATGGAAATGGTCACCACAATGTGGTGATTGTAATTGTTATTGTTTGAATCAGAAGGTAAAAAATGTATTCAAGACTAAGAAGCAAGCATTTTGCACTGCACAACAGCAGATTGGAAACATTTCTATCTAATTTTAATATTATAACAGATCGCCAACATGGCTTTAGGAGAAATCGTTCAACTTTTACTACCTTTAATGCCTTTTTCAAAGAAGTTGTTACTTCGATTGAAAACGGTACTTATCCAGTTGGAATTTTTTTAGATTTAAGCAAAGCTTTTGATTGTGTGAGTCACACTGTTCTTTTAAGGAAATTACAAGCTCGTGGTATTAGGGGAAGTTAGGGGTTTTAAGTAACAGAGCTCAATATGTAAATATCTGCTGCAACAGCAATGATGTCCTATAAAATTTTGCTTCTGATGTTTTGATTAGTAATGTTGGAGTGCTTCAAGGATCGATACTGGGTTCTGTACTTTTTCTAGTATTTATTAACGATTTCCCATTGAAACTAGACAAAGTTTCAACTACTTTATATGCGGACGATGATGATATTTTGGCCAACACCTGCAATGAATTGTTGAGCAACGTGTATTCATGGTTTACAATGAATGAGTTTCTGCTCAATGAAAATAAAAGCACTTACTTACGTTTCCACCCCTATCAACTCCAGTCCATGCCAGCCTTTTACTTAAACTTATCTTTAAATAATAAAGGACTTAACAATGCAGTTCTATCAAAATTCTTAGGCGTCTGGGTGGATCGGTCTCTGAATTGGAAAGCTCAATGTGAGAGCCTATTATCATCAATTATTATTATCAACTCTTTATGTTTTCTTTTTCGAAATTTAAACTCTATCTTGACGCGTCAGCAGATGTTTGGCATGCACTGCGACTACGTTTTTAGTAGGCTGTCTTATGGAATCATTTTTTGGGGGAATTCAACCATGGCTAGAAATGTTTGCATTGGCAAGAAACGTATTATCCGTTACTTGACCGATCTAAAAACTTCAGAGTCTTGCAGACCGGCTTGCATTAGGCACAAATTACTTACTTTGGCTTGCATGTTTATCCTTGTGCTTGCTCTCTACGTTTTTGACAATTATACCAACTTTCGACTAAATAAAGATATACAGGAATACAATACCAAACGTCGAAGCGAGATAGCTACTCCTAGGTCTAGGTTAACTTTATTTCAACAGTCCCCACAGGTTCTTGCAATTAAGGCTTACAATAGGCTGCCGAAGCAATGGAACTCGTTCGCGGTTTAAACACAATGTCTTTGAATTAGTGGTGATGCTTTTACTCCTTACAGGAATTCTTTAGTTTCAGTGTCGAATAATATTAATAGCTGATAAATTTACTATTTACTTTTGTGTTCACCATTGTTTTGTTATCATTATTATTACTTAATGCTTAATTATTTTGTTATTATGGTTATTAGAGAGATTGCCGAAACTCTCGCCCACAAACCGAGATGGGAGGTATCTCGCTGGTTTGTGGACGCCTCTAAAACGCCTAACGGCACGGGAATTTGAATTTGGAAAGATGGTGAAACCGAGGGTGAAGCCTTCAGCCTAGGGAGCTTCGCGTCCATCTTCCAAGCCGAAGTAATCGCAATCCAGACCTGCGCGGAAGGCATTTTAAACTGTCCGCAGGTTAATGGAGCAGTGGAAATTCACTCTGACAGTCAGGCTGCCCTTAGGGCACTACAGGCTGTCAGGTTCGATTCCGAGGCAGTGCTACACTGCCATAAGACTCTCGTAAAACTGGCGGAACGCCTCAATACAACACTGAGATGGGTGCCAGGTCACTCTGGAATCAGAGGTAACGAAATGGCTAACAAATTAGCTAGAGGCGCCAGTGAGAGACCACTCGCGGGTCCAGAACCTACATGTGGGAACTCCTATGGCAGCATCAAAGCCTTTGTTAGATCTGAACTCGCTGTTAGGCATTGCTCCTACTGGAATGCACTTGTCGGCATGAGACACTGCAAAATTTTCGGGATTCGCCCGTATGATGCAAAACTGCGCAAGGCAGTTTCCATGAGCAGGGTCAGGTTGAGGTTACTCACAGGAATCTTAACCGGTCACTGTGCACTGAACAAACACCTGCATCGCATGGGCATAGTAAACTCTCCCCTATGCAGAAACTGTGGGAATGCGGAGGAAACTCCAATCCATCTTCTTGCCGACTGCTCGATAGTGGACAGGGAGAGGCTACTTCGGGTTCGGGCGTCTGGACGATCCTGGACTAAGAAAATTAACTCTCGACCAGGCTGCGGACTTTTTAGTCCGAGTGCAACCTGGCTAAGAGGAGTAAAACAGCACGGGAGCACAATAGGTCTTTCTTATGGCCGAGTTTGCCTTTACGACTCGTCCGCCCGTCCAAAAAAAAAAATTGTATTGAGATTCTATTTTCCTTCTGTTTTGTATTCGACTGTTCCAATATCAATTTTATAATCGATCATTCTGGAATAAATAACTTGGATAATTGGATAGTTCGATCACACCTCGTATAGCTTGATAATAACATCAAGACCGCAATATAAGAAATCGATTTACTGCAATCGTTTAGATGGCGTCGATATTAATAGAAGGAACCGTCATCGATGGATGAAATATTCGAAAAATGCAATTTACAAATATTTGTCGTGTTCCGCTCAATTATTTGATGGTGGTATTTCATTAGATCTCGCGTCTACTACTCTTCTTCGTAAGCACACATACATACATATGTGCCTTTCGCGAAATTATTACGTTTCATCTCGCAAAAATTCGCTGGAACGACTGGGACAAGCGGAGGAAGTATGTAAAAGGGAAATATATATATAGTGATGAGAGACTCGTGTAATTTAATGCATGCCGAATAGAACACGGTAGGTTGTTATTTACGAAACGGCATGTAGAGCGCACGGAAAGCAATAACACCTATACATACATATATATGTATATAAGCATCTGCTTAAGCGTAGGTAGAACGTTGGGAGAATGTAGGAAAGGATGAAAAATTGTCGGGGGGAGAGAGGGAGATGGCGGTACGTTGTAAATGCATCCGTGAAATGACAAAAGCGTCTCCAGTAAAACGGTGGGACTAATTGTAATCAAGGCTGGAATCGTCTGCTTTTACTGCGTATGAGTGAGTGTATGTATATACAGTAGCACCTCCGAGTATTGTTTCACAAAAGCTGCAAACTGCTAACTTTTTAACGCGGGTGTTATATGAAAGAAATTTCCATTGCTATTTTTAGCGTATTAAATTTCATGTTAGCAGCAAGCTGCTAAGTAACTTGCGGTAAGTGTGATGGTGAGATAAATGTGAGGTTATAAATCAACAACCACACAACTAATCTTAGCGACATCATAAATCTGAGAAATTTCACTTATGTAATGAGTAAACATATTGGATTTCTTTGACTATCATCTATTTTATCAGGCGATAAAATGGTTAGAAACTAAAAGCTCAAAACCCCAAGAGCTTGGCAGTACTCTGAGAAAATATTATGCGACCTTGACCTCCTCAAACAACCAGAATTAATGTAGAAAATTAGAAAAGAGCTTTGTCATATGACGCCACAAAACAACACTTTTTGGGATAATAGGATAGTTTTGTTCGGATAAAGCTCCGCACCTAATTATATTCAGTAAGAACCTGGAAATTCTTTTTGCATCGAAAGTAATGTATGACAAGTTTTATCCAACGCCCTTGAAAGCTTACAAAAATTTTGAATAGCAACCTTTTTACTTGTGGTGCACCGGTACTGTTGGATCTAGTAAAGCTCGATTGGTTTTTGGAAAGATTACCATTCAGGTAGATAGTACTTCTAAAACAATCATGGTCGTCAATATTTTTGGCCTTGCAAAATAGTGTCCTTAAATGGCAAGTTTTGCAGCATTCATACATTTCAAGTATTTCATGATTCAAGAAGAATATAGATAGAGACGCTTTCTCCTTTTCTTACACTATTATTCTTTTTTCTACATCTCTAAGGTCTTAGTCGAGTTTAGAGCAATTTTGTTAGGTGGGATAGTTTCCATCGATTTCCGAAAGCAAAATTGTTCAACATTGTTCAAATCTCTTTTCCGTTCTGTCGAATAATATCCCAACACCAGCGTCGCCGCACATAGTTTGTAAAATGTCATGTACATATATTTAATTATAATAATAGATTTAGCATTAATTAGGTAGTAAACATATCTTAGATAAATTGCATTATTGGAATTACTGTAGATATACTGTTTCCCCGAACCATTGCCATTATGGCTAACCTCAACCTTTTTACCATATTCACTTTTACTTTGATAACAATATAATGTTCATAGAATCTGCAGACTTTCTATTTTATAACTTTATAGTAGGGTTCTAAGTATTCTTGCATTAACATTTTCGGTTCAAGGAAGTACTGGTTTAAAAAAATTAAATTCAGTGCCAAAGAGACTCTCGAACAAAAAACATGAAAATTACAGTGCACATTTTATACACCTTATATTAGAAATTGCCAAAATACCGCCGTTGTACTTATGTAGATTAAGTGTTGTACTAATACAAATAAGTATGGTTAGATGAAAACGTTTCTATTATTGATCGAACATACCAGAAAGCAGATAATGGCCAATTTCTTTTATGAGAAGATTTTTGGAGAAAAAATTGAAGACTTCGTCATTGCCTGCATCATTTTTAAGCGATAGATTCCTCAAGTGTTGATGGACCTCTCTCGGTTTTGTTAGAAAGTACAAAGTCCGTCTTGAGAACTCCTCCTACTGCATCGTTAGACTATTTTTCATCATTCAAAATTGTCAAGAAAATTTCTCAATTTGGAGCGGTCACAGCGCTCAAACGCGTTAATGTGCCTTCTTGGTAGTTTGTCCTCTCGTTTAGATTAACAAGATGAACCAACTTGCCCAGAGCGAAGCAGAATCATCAAACGGTTCTCGAGAAAATTTATCTCTATAACGCGTTAATGTGCGTTGCTGGGAGTTTGGCCTCTCGTTTAGATTAACAAGGTGAATCATCTGGCCGAGAGCGAAGTAGATTCATCAAACGGTTCTCGAGAAAATATCGATGAAATTTTAGCCCTATAAGGCGTTAATGTGCCCTGCTGAGAGTTTGGTCTCTCGTTTAGATTAACAAGGTGAACCTACTTGCCGAAGGGGAAGCAGATTCATCAAACGGTTATCGAGCTAGGTAATATTAGGTAATGTATATGATGTATATTGTCCAGAAAATTTATCAATTTGGAGCGGCCACAGGGCTCAAACGCGTTAATGTGCCTTCCTGGTAGTTTTTCCTCTCGTTTAGATTAACAAGATGAACCAACTTGCCCAGAGCGAAGCAGAATCATCAAACGGTTCTCGAGAAAATTTATCTCTATAACGCGTTAATGTGCGTTGCTCAGAGTTTGGCCTCTCGTTTAGATTAACAAGGTGAACCTGCTTGCCGAGGAGGAAACAGGTCCATCAAACGGTTATCGAGCTAGGTAATATTTATATGATGAAAAAGTTGTCCAGAAAATTTATGAAAGCTTGAACGGTCACAGCGCTCAAACGCGTTAATGTGCCTTCCTGGGGGTTTGTCCTCTCGTTTAGATTAACAAGATGAACCATCTGGCCGAGAGCGAAGTAGATTCATCAAACGGTTCTCGAGAAAATATCGATGAAATTTTAGCCCTATAAGGCGTTAATGTGCCCTGCTGGGAGTTTGGCCTCTCGTTTAGATTAACAAGGTGAACTAACTTGCCGACGGGGAAGCAGATTCATCAAACGGTTATCGAGCTAGGTAATATTAGGTAATGTATATGATGAAAAAATTGTCCAGAAAATTTATCAATTTGCAGCGGTCACAGCGCTCAAACGCGTCAATGTGCCTTCCTGGTAGTTTGTCCTCTCGTTTAGATTAACAAGATGAACCAACTTGCCCAGAGCGAAGCAGATTCATCAAACGGTTCTCGAGAAAATTTATCTCTATAACGCGTTAATGATGATTGATCCTTTCTTGATGATATCTTTGCACAGCAAATTTTTTCAGAAATGCTTTTCATTTCTTCACTAATTGCAGGATTCTGTCAGATAGAATAACTAGGACGAGCTCACAGATCTTTGATTTGAAGTAAGTTCAGTTAGTTCAAGTAATGTCTTCTTTATCCATTGGTGAACAGGTCTTTGTAGTTGAGAGCACTGACCTATCTGTTGAGATCTGGTGAGATACACACAGGGTCCTTGGTTGACGTTTCCAATGACGCCATGCTCTAACGTTGGTATTGAGTTTTATAAATCGATTCCAAGAGGTTTAAAATCAAAATAATTATGATCCACCTTGCATAATTGAAAATGGAGTTTTAGTCAATTTGGAATCAATCTAGCTGGATGGATCTCTTATCTATTGAAACCAGTAGTAGCAATAATTCTATATAATTTTCAATTAAATCCAGCAAGTTGGTTTACTTTCCGGTGATGAAACTTATGATCACTAGTGTATTGATACAGCTCACGTATCTGTAAATCTGTATGCATTTATATCAATCTGTACGATGGAAGAAAGGCGCACATCGTACTGCCGCGTACCATTTCTTCTTCCGTTGGGAGGAACACTGGTGTTTTATACGCGTTCACAACTGCAAAATGAATGACTCCGCTTGTTTGTATTAACGCAGATAGCTCGGCACTTAGCGAAATGACTCCGACACGGCGCTAACAATAGCTTCCGAGCGCCCTTCTACATCCCACCCGTTTCAATTCAACCGTTTTAGAACCGTTGTTGCGTTGCAAGGGTGCCACCTATTACCTATCTGGAAGTTCTTACGCTCCAACGATTTACCTCCTGTAGTTCCTACGTTTGGATGGTCCCCACGTATGTATGTGCGATGTGGACGATACAATGGAGCTTAGTGCGATTACCTTGTTCGTCCAGGCGGTTGTTGCAGTTTGCGCACACGACCGCCGACAATATTAGTATACTTGTTATATAAATTACAAGCGGATGTAAGTGGTTGTCGGTAGTGAGTGCTTTAATTTGCTCGTTTAATTTATTTATTTGAACCGTGGATTAATTTTAATAACTAGAGTTCAGAGCTGCAATTAGTGTATGCTTGGGTAGCTGGTAAATAGATTTATGGAAATAAACCCTGAAAAGTCTGCATTCTGTGTCTTCCACGAAACGTTTTAGTTAGAAGGTATAGAAGTTTAGGTGGATATCAAATTGTACACTTATTTACTAGTATATCATGACACCTTTAACACCATTACATGTCACGAGAGTTCCACTCTAACTATAAATACTCACATAAAAACATCGTCACATTTACTACGTCAATAAACCATTTAGTCAAATCGACACATTGCAAAAAATAAAAACTCGGATTTAACAATCGTACAATAGGATTATTTATGCAACGTGAAACGAATATGTAACATACCTGCATATATGCGTTGATAGTATACACAACTTTAAATCCCAACAAAAAAAAATCCAACGTATAATGACCTCGGGCGCCGAGTCCGCGATTCCGTAAACAAAGTAATCAATAACGATTCTCTCTCTGAATAGCCTGGTCCGGGTGTACCTACCTGAGATTCATAATTCAGCCGAAAAAACACATAAAACACCGGTTCGGCAGTATCAGAGTTTCCTCCGCACATTACCATATTAGAACCGATTTGACAACGCGGTAAAATATTGAGTTCCGACTACTGGCGAGCTGGGAGAGTTTTCAAACTCCCAAAAAAAAGCGGAAGAATTTCCATACAGCTTTGAAGCTAGTAAATATCTACGTGACGTTTGAATGATGTTGATTATAATTTTACATATTCACAGTATTTGAATTGAGGAATTGGTTATTTTTTTTATTGGTGTCCTCCCTCCCCCACCAACAAGTAAAGGTGATCAAGGGCGTGCTACTGATCCACACTGCTTTGAAATTTTTCCAGAAAGCTTCCATAAAAATGCGTCGTTTTGCTGTAGCTTTGTGATTCAAACTTGCAAGATAGCAGTATTCTCTTTTCTGTCTAATATTTCAATATCACCAACTTTTAGAGGTAATTTTTGCCCCTGATGCCGTTTTGCATCAAGGCGTCTTATACAGGATGGTAGCGATGGGTTTCAGTCCAGCTCTAACGAGGCTAGCAGATCGTTCCTTCCGAGTGGGCGATGGGGATGTTTTGTCATGACAGCTTGCAGTCGGATTAGGTGTTGCTCAGAGCTCGATGCTGGGATCAAAGCTCTTTATGATCTTAATGGTTGATCTCCTTTCGAAACCTGGGTGCAACCTGGCAGTATATGTCTATGATAATTAATGTGCAATGCGCAACCTCGTTGAGACCTTCAAGTTCATAGTCTGTATAACCACTTAAAGAATTTAGCAAGATTTATATTGGAAAGAGAGGGAAGAACTATTAAATTGCTACTACTTGATGTTGTAGCACTACAAGATCGACCACCTCGCACGATACGAATTAGATACCTTACCGAATCTGTGCTATAACAAACAAGAGAATTACGACCATAACATGTTCTAAGGAATGCAATTAGGAACCTTCGACTCTCCACTGTATCCGCTCGATAGATGGATTGTCCTCCTCCACCCCATTTCGGGAAGCAGCTCTCTCTCATTCTCTCTCAATTGCAATCAAAACTATATCACCCATTTAGAAGGTCATCAAAAAACCAACTACTCAGGGCAAGATAGGCCAATCCTAAGGTGTAAGATTCAATGACCCAAGAAATGTAGCTTCCTTTCGAACCATGAAGACAAGATGATTGCATTGGGTTGGACAATTGAAAGGTTGAAGCAGGTAATCTTGGAGATTGGTATTGAAACGATTTTTCCAAATTTGGTTCAAGGACATTGGAACCATTCAACTCATCAGGAAACTTTGAAAATAAACAAGCTTACAAAACAATACGAAATACCAGAATTTGCCATGTGAGTACCATTTGATGAATCTAGATATATGGAAGGGACGCGTAATAGTAAGAAGAGAAGAGTTAACGTCGATGTAGGAAAAAAATAGCATCGGAATAGGATGATCTCGCAATTAATACTGTGTCGTAAGTGCAATTTCAAATGAAAACAAATCCGAATCCAAGCCCGAGTGCGAACCAGACTTTGTTAGGAAACCGAATGGATTATGTGACGAACATAATAACAGTTTTCTTTCGCGTGAGATTCTTAAGGAAGAGGAATACATTCTGGGATAATTGTTTGTCATATTACTGATCAAACTGGATAGTGTATGGTGGCACACTGAAGGCAGTCAGCTCAATGAAAACTGATATGCATTATCTTCAAACTCAAGGTGATATAGCTTCTAAACAAAGCCTATAACTGGAGGAGGTTGAATCTATGTCGACTATAAATATAGAAAAGACCGAATGCACTCCTTTACGACATAATACCTGATTATGTTCTGTTGTTTTTTGATTAAGCTTGAAAGGTCTGTTTACAAACGGACGCAAAATAAGGGACGAGTTTAGTCAGTAAGAACAACGAAATGAGTAAATGCGAGAACTTTCTTATATTACAGTATCACATGTTTCGCAAATAGTAAGAAATAGACATTAACCCGAGAAGATTTCTGAAGGAAGGAACTCCAATGTATTTTTATTAAACTCACCAAAGTTCGTAGGTAATTTTCCGACTTCTATAGATTATATTATAACCTGCGTCTTCACGGCCACATCTACTCCGTTAGAAAACCGAAAGAGGAAACTCGATAGTAGGACCAAAAGTCGAGGGAGAAGATCGACTCGTTATAATTAGTCTCTCCGTTCTAATTGCAAACGTTGCAACAACTCAGGATAAAGTGGCGGAGGGAGAACGACTGCTGTTCCAAGCAAAAAATAAATCATAAAACACTCTAGAGAAATGTAGTTTGCCGAATAACTAATGATTAATATTTCTCATCTGGGTAAACGCGAAATTAAGTGCCATTCTACAATTTGCCTACCTTTATAAAATAAATATCGCTCAGTTTAAACTTAATTAAGGCCCTTGCCCTGGCTGTCTGTTCTTTTCCAAGCCGTCTTCTTCGCGTTAACCAAACAGAAACTCCGCTAGTTAGACACAATTGGAAGTGACTACTCCGGATGTTGCTGTAAGTCGTTTTTATTTCTCCTTTTCATCATTCTGCTAAAATGATACCGGGATATGCAAGTATGCTTTTGTTTCTCTTTCTTTCGGCGTACATTTTAAAGTTGTCGATAAAGGTATTCTAGAATAAACAATGGAAGGAAAGAATTTTTCTCGTCTTCTTGTTTATGTATAATTTTAATATACTGCCGGTATAAAAGGCATCATCTTTGGCTGTGTGCATTTATCTGCTATACATATTCAATACCTCGCTTCAATGAAACCATGGTAGGCGAATTCTTTGACAAGTTGGACAAAGTTCAGCAAAGACGAAAGTTATAATCTTAAGATATATTTAATTTCAATGAAATCACAGTACCACCGGTGGCCAAAATCGTTGGAAAAAAGGGTGAAAAGCAAGTTTGCCAAGTAACGTAAAGAGAGCTAGGAAATCTTATGACTCAAATTGGTATAATTTGTGCCAATAATAATTCATCTCTACACTACAGTTTCGTATTTTCACATGTTCGTTTCGATAAACAGCGAATGATGGCTGGGGCGTCATCTGGAGCTTGAAGACTTGAGCATAAGTTTGGTTGGATGTGTTAGTGTTGAAAATTTTTAAAGCGATAAATCCAGCGCTGTTATGCAACCACTAGACTGTTGTCTTTGGCCCATTCAGAAAATACTACTGTGGTGTTGTGGATTCTTGGATGAATGCTCATCTCAATGAAACCTTATCAATTTATGTGCTTTCGGAATTGTTCATGATCCAGATTCCAGATCCTTCTTAAGCCGATCTTGTTTCCAACACTGTTCCGGAATCTGTGGAATCACCATCGGATGAAGTTGGCAGAGACACTAACTGCTATGGAGCTCTTCCAGAGAGTTGTTTCTGCAAGGATTCGTACTTCTAGTAGTCCTGCACTAGGTTCTTCTAAGTCAGCTTAGGCAGCTACATTTCACTCAGGACCGTGATCCTTTTCCTAAATATTCTGCATCGCATTGTCTTGAGATAAACCTAATAAATTCGCAAGCTATGCTGTTTAGAAAACGAAATTTTGTAAACCAGGCTAGTAGCTTGGTTGGTTTGCGAGTGGGCGGCGGCTACATAACAGTAGTTGATTGTACAAGCGAGCTTTATGTACTATTACATACCAATTTACGATTTAAAAATAATCTGTCAAGGTTGATTCAAAAATCTTGTTGTACTTTAAAATTACAGACAGTTTTTAAATCAGAAAATGAAAACAGTGTCATTTGATGCATTGGTACTTTCGGCTTTCAACTTTTTTGATGTCCTCTATCACTCATGTATTAATAAAGTGTGTACATTACGCATTCAAAGAGTACAAAACTCATGTTTAAGACTTATTTATGACTTGAAAAAATTACGCCTTACAATGGCTGAGATGATTCAATCGACGATGCCTTCACTCTCCATTACTATTTTATCGAGTTGTTGTTTCAAAAACATCAAGAGTTTGCGTCGGTGGATTGGTTCGTTTTGGAGTCCTGTGATGATGTAAATGATATGTGTGATGTTTTTTACAGTGTTGTTTTTAATGTTTTTGATAGGTTTGTTCCTATCTATCGCTGTAGAAATGCAATTAAAGGTAGTTTTCCATGTTGATATACTGCGGAAATTATTGAAAATATTAGCTACAAGAATAAATTACGACGAAAATTTAAGCGTACAGGTACAGAAAACGACTTATCTTCATTTAAAAGACATCGTTCACTAATCAAAACTCAAATTAGGGAGGCCTATGATCAGTACCTCATAAACGTAGAAAATCGTATCAATACTGATCCAAGAATTTTTTGGACATTCATCAACTCTAGAAAGAACACTACTAGAATTCCTGATATTATGCAAAAGGATGGAATGCGGCTGGAAGATCCGAAATCAATTGCCAATGCATTTGCAGATCATTTTTGTAAAGTTTATCGAGACTCTACAAAATTTGTTAAGAACGATAATCCCAGTCTAAGCAATACATCTATTAATATACACCACTTCTCCGAAGATGAGATCGTGGGTGCTTTAAGAACACTAAAAAATAAACTTACATCAGGTCCAGACCAGTTGCCTACTAAAGGCTAGGATCTGTCCTATTTTCAAAAACGGTGATGCTATTGAAGAATACCATAGACCTATATCGCTATTATCTAACGTCGCCAAGCTATTTGAAACTGTGCTCTACAAAAATATTTAAGTACTCTAATATTTACTGTAGCATTACTCCAGCACAGCATGGTTTTGTTGAAAAGCGATCTACCGTAACAAACCTATCTACATTTGTTCAGTTTTTATATGAATCGTTGGATACGCAAGGCCAGGTAGATGTGATTTATACGGATATGTCAAAAGCTTTCGATAGCATAGATCATGGTGCCCTCCTACAAAAACTTCATGCACTTGGACTCGCTGATGGCCTGTTAGAACTTTTGGAGTCGTAGGTACCTGATAGGGTGAAGGTTTTTCGTATGTTATAATGCTTTCGTATCTAAAGAAGTCGTTATTCGATCTGGAGTCCCGCTCTTATTTCTACTTTTTGTTAATGAGTTACCAAAAACCATAAGTTGAGACATCTTAATGTTTGCAGAAGATGTTAAGTTGTTCGTACCGATCAATACTGCAAAGGATGGTCTGATGCTTCAAGATAACTAAAATGAGGGACTGGTGTGTAAATAATTGTCTTACTTTAAATATTACCAAATGCAAAACAATAACGAGAAAAAGAATGCTTACTTTATACGATTATACTATAGATGGAAAAATTTTGTGCCGTTGTCGAAACATTAACGATTTGGGCATTCTGTTTGATACTGAACTTACTTTTGTCGATCATATTTGCACTGTCGTAGCTAACGCTTCCAAAGCTATAGGTTTCGTCTTACGGAATGGTAAACAATTTAATGACGTAATATGTACTTTGAATACGCTTTACTACTCGTTTGCCTGATTAAAGCTTGAATATGCTTCATTAATTTGGAGTCCATACTACGAGGTACATAAGAAAAGTATCGACGATATCCAGAGTCGTTATCTGACGTATTTATGGTTCAAAACTTACCGTGAATACCCACCAAAGGAATTTCCAAACGATATTTTAATGAATACTTTTTCTATACCATCTTTGAAATCAAGAAGAACTGCTGCTGCGTTGTCATTCTTGCATAAACTCATACATAACAAAATTGAATCAATTTATTTGATGAGTAAGCTAAATTTTCTTGTACCTCGTGCCTCTGCACGTACAATTTCTACTTTTTATGTGAATCAAGTTCGCACTAACTTTTAATTTAGGTATGTTAATCCATTTTGATCATTTTGCTCTGATTTTATATATTTCCTTTTTTTTCAAGAAATGGGTAGTTGTAATTAGTAGTAAGCGGTGTTTAATGTAGTATATTATATGTATTATAGTAGTAGTTTTTGATTTACTCTCTCTTTAGTGTCCTGTCTATGTTACCCTGCAATTGGTGTTGAACTGTTGGGTAATAAATGCTATTATTATTATTATTATTAAAAACACCACTGTATTTATATAACAAAACAAGATTTAGAATTTATTTCTTGACATAGGCTGGAGCTTTTTAAACACTCGCTTTCTTACGTTATTGTCAATGTAATGAATGGTATTCTACCGCCAATGATGAGCTGTTACATAACATATGTATGCCCCACGTACTCCTTTCCTTATTAAATTCTAAGTTTGTAAAGGTCGATCAGAATCCTGTGGCAGTTGCGCTTAAGTCAGAGACGTGCTGAGAGCCCTCATTCACGCTTGTTATATTGTCGTATATGCTCCACCTATATGTGCAGAACGCGTCATCACTGCCACGGCATTCTGGTCGACCTATACTTCTTTTTTGAAATTATTTGTTTGCTGTACTACCTGTGGAAAAGAAAGAAAATAGCGATAAAATAGCTAATATGACAATTTTGACAGGTATTTGGTTTTAATTCTTAACAGCTGGAAAGCTGTAGCATTGTCGTTGATTGACGAAGTTGAAATTGAAACTATAAGACAGACTGCACACTGACGAAATCGGTTTCATAAAACTAGTTTCATGAAATATGAAACTCTAGTTTTGTGAAACCCTTTCATAGGACAACTGAGAGATGCGTTCTCTGAGTTTTAAGAAACTATAATATCATGACGTTGCGCAACTGCGTTTCACGCAACTTGTCTAGAACGGTTGCATATAACTACAGTTCCTCATAACCCTCTGTCACGCTCAACGTGATCTAGTGCATTTTACAAAAAAATCTCCGGTTACATTGTGGTCTAATGTATCTATATACCTACTAGTAGAACGTTACAGCCTATATTCTTATGTAAGAATATGTAGGAAACTTTTATCTATGTGTATGAGCGATTAACGGCCTATTACCCTACACATTGCAAAGAACATGTGCCAAGTGCTGACTGACCTACCCTAAATATATTCTTTCTATAGACCATAAGAATAAGTTTACCGCACTCTAGACTGTTTAAAATGAGTTGAGCGATGTTTATATTACTGTTTCAAAAAATATATAACAATATACAGGGTGTAACAGTGGGAACGCCGTGGTCTCTGGTAGTCAAACGGTAACAATTTTTGGAAAGTTATATACTGGAACATATGTAAGCGGATTAGATCTACAATTTAAAAATAATAGCCAATATACAGGGTGTTTCAAAACTTAGCAATGTACCAAAGTTATGTTTTTCTTAATGGAACACCCTGTATTTTATGCCATTTTTGAGTTGTACACTGAAATCTAGATCAACTTTATTCAAGGTTTCCTAGGTCCAATTTTTGTAGTTTACGAGATATTTCAAGTTTTTTGAAAATGCAATGTTGCACGAAAAGTTTAGTATCTCGAAAATGACTTAATTCAGAGAAATGGAACGAAAAGCGTAAATAGTAGATCCTTTGGCTGATTGAATGCCATATTCAAAGTTGTCGAGTATTCTACAGGTCGTTCATGTACCGAGGACAAACTTTGTGAACTTCTGTCGTGCATAGCTTTATTATTTTAAATGGAACACCCTGTATGTATTTATGTTATCAGATAGAACATTTTATTGTCTAAAAACCAGTATGAGGAATCCCTATGACTATCTGTACTACTTTTTAAGTTATTTGCGGTTTTTAGATAATTTAAGTGAATTAAATTTGTTCGTTTTAAGTGAACACCCAGTATATCTTTACATCGATGGATAGAAATATTATTATATATTATATATTATTCGAAGAAGTTAATTTTATATTGTCACAATTTATTTGAAAATATAAATTCCAAGTTATAAAAATAAACAAAACAAAACAGCAGTAAATATTTTTGTAGTTGGATTAAGAAAAAAAGATTTCGTATAAAATAAATGAAAAAACATAACAACAAAATAAACGAAAAAGTGCTAGCGTTTAACATAATTGCCATTTTCTTCAATACAGAAAATAACCCTCTGTTCAAATGCTGTTCTAACGTTCCTCAGCATATCCGGTGTTACTGAAATGAAGGCGTCTCTGATTCTCGTTTTCAAATCCTCTGCACTGGGCAAGATATTGTAAACGATCCGTTCTACATACCCCCATAGAAAACGGTCCATACATGTTAAGTCCGGTGACCTTGGTGGTCAATTGCACGGACCATCTCTTCCGATCCACCTATTAGGAAATTTCCTGTGAAGGTAGTTTTTAACGGACCGTTTAGAATGGGCAGGAGCGGCGTCTAATTGAAGCCACATCCAGTTTCTAATATTCAAGGGAATATTTTCCAAAAGGGTGAAAGACTCCCATTTTAAGAATCTTAGAAATTCGTCTGCGTTTAGGTGCCCATTGAAGAACTATGGTCCAATTACATAATCGCCTATAATGCCTCCAAACTCCAGCGATGCTGTCGCAGGTACAAAAAAGATGGCGATTTGCGGTATCATAATAATGAAAATTGTGACGGTTTCATTTATTTTCATATCCTTTTATCTGGATATTTTCGATTTGGGTACTTCTGTGAATACACCCGAAACGCAAAGAAGCAATTTTCCTGACACTCACCAATAACTAAAATCATATCAGTTCTTTCTTGCAACGAGTATGCCTTCATGATGTTAACAGAGTACACGTCAAATTGATACTTTCTCTATGAGGATCCAACGTCCTAG
The DNA here is from genome assembly GCA_023690525.1 of Holotrichia oblita. Taxonomy (NCBI): domain Eukaryota; kingdom Metazoa; phylum Arthropoda; class Insecta; order Coleoptera; family Scarabaeidae; genus Holotrichia; species Holotrichia oblita. The sequence goes on from CM043016.1 coordinate 183,225,411, forward strand.
GTTAAATAATAACAATTTTCGTAAGTTATCTAAAAAAACGCAAATAACTTAAAGACTAGTACAGATAGTCATAGCGATTCCTGATATTGGATTTTAGACAATAAAATGTTCTATCTGATAGCATAAATACATACAGGGTGTTCCATTTAAAATAATAAAGCTATGCACGAAAAAAGTTCACAAAGTTTGTCCTCGGTACATGAACGACCTGTAGAATACTCGACAACTTCGAATATGGCATTCAATCAGCCAAAGGATCTACTATTTACGTTTTTCGTTCCATTTCTCTGAATTAAATCATTTTCGAGATATTAAAGTTTTCGTGCAACATTGCATTTTCAAAAAACTTGGAATACAACTCAAAAATGCCATAAAATACAGGGTGTTCCATTAAGGAAAATATAACTTTGGTACATTGCTAAGTTTTGAATCACCCTGTATATTGGCTATTATATTTAAATTGTAGATCTAATCCGCTTACATATGCTCCAGTATGTAACTTTTTCAAAATTGTTACCATTTGACTACCAGAGACCACCGCGTTCCCAATGTTACACCCTGTATACTGGATTGTTAATGGTGTTGTTTTTTAAGAACATAAATATACTGTGTTGTAGAAAATACAATAGACAGAATACGGAAAACAATAATAACTACAGTTTGTCGAAAATTATAATCAATTTCCCATGATTACCTACTACATTATTATATAGTTCAAAAGGAATAGTGTTATTGTAGTAAATGATAACATAGCAGAATATGTTAATTACGTTTGAAGGCAGAGACAAGATGGTTCCAGAAATGAAAGTGTTTGGGTATCATAGGATATTTTATTAAATTGTATGCTTTGGTGACATAGTAGAACTCTAATTCTAAAAAAAAAACTTAATGGGATAAATACGTTCATATGTTCAGCATTTTGAGAGCTTTTGTTTCCAATTCACCGATCTACACATTTCTTTTTGGCTTTAAGGAAAAATATGCGTTTTTAGTCAAGTGTCTATTTAGTATAGCTTAGTCTCTGATGCAGTGATCAACGGAAAAAATATATCTACAGTTAACGTTTGGAAAGGTACTTTATTAGTGAATATTGTTCTACGTGGACGATGATATCGAGAACATATTTAAGTGGCTCACCAAAACGTAAGATAACGAATTAATTTAATATATGTATGTATTATGTACGAAATTACATTTAATTCTTGTGTTAGAGAAGAGAGGAAAGAGAAACATTAATTTACAAATTACCAAAGGTAACAAGTCTCTTCCGCACCGTTGAGAACAGAATCAACAAAGATTTACAAGAACGAGTATTCGTTATTGAATCACCAAAAAATGGTGATAAAAAGAAAGCAAGTCGAAGAATAGTCGTCAATATAACTAATACGAAACCGTTATCAGAAGCTAACTTTACATTAAATTTTGGTGATATCATCGAAGAGTTTGCTTCCATCAAAGCAAGAAAAAAAAAAGAATTTTGGAGTCATTATGTTCTAGTGTATTTTTTATGAGATTCTTAATAATTTTTTTTAATGTGTGGTGGGCGCTTAGTTGCAGTGACTCCGTAAGCTGTATCACTTGTCTGGCTATCATGCAACTCTTGCGGTGTAGTTTAGTGTGTGTAAGTTGTGTCTAAATGGCTTTGTGACAGCATCATATCGCCTTTTATGATGCCGCGCTGTTAATCACTTTGCTCCCAACAGCGAATGGCAAGTCGATCCGGGATTAATAATAATAATAAAAGTATTTTATAATAAACAAGGATTTTCATTGTTGTACTTTACCGTAGGATATATTTTTTAATAAAGTTGCTTTAGAAATTCTGCTAAAATTTAATAATATTAATAGAACTAGTTAGTAGAGCCACGTAGCTTAAAGTAGCCCCAGGCCTCACGACACTTTAATCCGGCGCTGTGTTATTGTGTCATTATTTGCACCGACACCTTGCCGGAAGGTCAAGTTTTCAACTCAAAATTTGTTGAAGCTGTAGAAAAGTATCCATCTGATAAAAATTTGAAATTTCACTGGATCTCTATGTGGTTCTTGACTTCTGTCTTGTGTTAGGGGACGAACCTAGTACTTTCGTTTTTTTTTCTGTATCTATACTAGCACAATAGTGTTACAACGTCCTCATCATCCGACCACATCTCAGAAACTGATCATCTACCTCTTTCGTCAATGTACTCTCAACTATAAAACCAGTTTTGCGAAACTTGTTTCATAAAACCGGTTTTATGAAACCAGTTTCGTCAATGTGCAGTCTGCCTAAGACAGCTATAAAACTATTTATTCTACTGGGAAAATTCGACGAGTGTGTGACCTAATTTATAAGTAGATTGTAAATTTTATTGAAACTCGAGTCCCATTAACTGAAACTACAAATCCCTTATTGATTTCCTTCCTAGTAAGAACGTTGTTCTGTTTTATAGCAGCTTTCTTTTCTTTTTCAATTTTGTTAATTAGAGTTCGAGTCATTCGTTACTTTAGTAAATTACAAGTGATATATTATTAAACTCTGTTTACAATGCGATGTGTGTTTCTAAATTTATACGAAAGTGTTTGTACCATTTCAAATTTATTGTGGTACAATCCTGAATATAGTAATTGTGTAGGTATAAAAGAAATGCCAATTTGATTATGAATTTCTTTTAGGCAATTTTATATTAAACAACTATTTAATATCCAGCATTCATAATATCCCTTCTATTCAATATAACTAGTATAAGTTAGCTGAGTACGTATGAAGTGTACATGTCAATACCGAAACTCGTAAATGAATTAACTGTTGAAAAGGCAGGAAACGAGATTTACTAGATTAAAGTTTGCCTTGCATCCCTACGTCCTTTTGACTGCCGCTTTTCGCCGGATTTACTACGCCGAAACGTCAAAGTACACATTTACGAATAGGATGGAACCTCAGTAAGAGCAACCAACCGGTATAGCGCGCAATGAAGTCATTGATTCGACGGGGAGAGTTCGACTACTAAACGAGATTGCCAGATTACCGAACGACCGTTAGCTAGCTCGCAATATTTTCCTACATAGTCGGACTATATATACCGTCGCTCGGTATGCCTCAGCATTACTACTACATGTTAGAACGCAAGCAACCAGCAGTAGTAAATTCAATGTAACAGGGACCGACTAATTCCTAATATAGCACCTTTAATAAAACTTGGGAAATAGCCAAAGCCCGGAGAAAACAAGTGAGCCATGAGGAAGGATGATTCACGGCCGACTGTAAGCCAACCTAATCGCACCACTAAGCGACTTGTAAACCGTTTCACGAAGCCGCATTGCATAAACACACTTCAACGGTAGTACAGCGAGGGTGGGTTTTTAGTGGTCGGCTAGCTAGTGGAAGATGTGGCGGGAGAGGTAGAAATGAGCCTGAGGGTGAATGAAGGGTAAGTCGTCGAGACTACATTTTCATCTCATCTCTCTCTTCGGCTGAATGGGATGAGCATTACACGCTTCGCAAATTCTTTGCCGCTAATTACGTCTTGAATTCGAGCAAAGACAAGCAAGGGTAAATTGTATGGGAATGAAAAGGGTTATATAGTTCGACAAAGTTAAGGTAATACGGTTATATTTATATGGTATGTTATGTGTTGGTGTTACCTGCATGCTGGGGTTGGTTTCTAATTTGAGTATTATAAGTAATTTACTCCACATAGATTTTTTTTTAACTATAAAACCAATTTCGTGTAGGTCGGTTCAACTAATCCCACCCGAAAGAAACCGAGGCAAAACAATGAAGAATATAGGTATCCATCTCGACGTTGGACGTACAAATTCGCCGCTGTTGTGCGGCAATTCCGGCGCAATAAATCAAGACAATAATCCTCACGTGAGCATATCCATTTGAATATCGCAAAACAAGCTCCACGGCGCGCGAGCGGCGGTCCTCACGTAAAAACCGGCCAGTACCGCAGCACGGCGGTCTAATTTAATCAAAAGCACCGGACAACACATAATTCACGCAATATTTCAGGGAGAACGTACGATTTCCTAGAGTATAAAACAAACTATTCATCCCAGAGACGGGGGCTAATTACATCAGTTTTATTTACGTTCGCCAGGGGCAACAAACTTTAATACTCTTGTGGCGGGTAACAGTCGTTGTGAAGGTTGTATGTGTGAGTGTGTTGTTTCGGGGATAAGCTAGTGCACCGCAGCGGCCTATCTTTCTTTGGAACTCCGGTTTATTGCAATGCTTCTCTCTAGATATGTTTCAGTAATATTTCCTTACTTCTCTTATATCTATACCGGTAAGAATAAGGCGGACAGGGGTGTTAATTGCAGTGAATTCTTAAGCTAAAGTAGTCAGATAAGCTTAGTCCTTGTCTGAATACAGCTGCAACTCTTGCTGCATAAGTTGTGTGGGCATAAATGTGTTCAATAGTCTTGTTACAGCACTATCTTGTTGTTTATACTACTATCCTGTTAATCACTTTGCCCTCCAACAGTGAATGGTAGATCGATTGGGATACAATTATACGAGAAAAATGCCTCTATGTCCGCTCTCCAACGGTCTCTGACATCACCGGGTAGCCTCCTAACCATGTAATGCCTGTATGTACCAACCACGTAACTCGTGTACTCCGACAGAAGTTGAGTTTTTCTTTGAGCTAAACAATAAAAATTTCATCAAGTAATCCTGTGATGTTTGCTATACAGGGTGATTGGTGAGGATGGCCTCTTAAAAGTATTTTTGCAGCAGCAAAAAGTGACAGATACAGATCTTACTTTATAGTGATATTACGTCAAGTAGAAATAAAAGGGACGAATGAAATTTTGCATACGCATAGCTGGTATTGTGTAGTTACACAACATTTGAAGTTCTTCTCTGTAACATTATACAGGGTGTTTAAAAACTTAGTTGCCTATAAATAAGTTCAAATTGAAAGGCATATATTTTATTAGATATTCTGCTTCTACAGAAGATTGTCTTTTAATCCGTATTAGGTGTTCCTATACCTACAACGGAAGGTGAATAAGTTATAACGATTTAATTAGTCTCCGTACTTAAAATGCTCAGATATGTCAATTTCCTGAAGCAGGGGTACTTAGCTCATTTGTTTTACATACCTACTTGCCACTTATTTTGACGTTATAACCACACGGGTTAACGAGTTTTCGGTTTAAAATGAACTTATTATTGAAATAAGTTCGAATTGTAAAAATTGCCTATCTCCAGTGGGTTTCGGAGAGTATATTCTTTGGGTGCCACTGTACATAAGAATGAGGTGTATAGTCCCACATCAAATGTTGAGTCGAAGCAGAAATAAATGACAACAAAATTTATAAAATCTTAAAAATGTTTATTTAATAACCTTTGAATGAACAATAAAGGATATGTTATTTGAAGTGCTCACAGTTGGCAGGCACAAAAAAAACTATTCCTTGAAGAGGAAATTTTAAAAACAACTTCCTGGTGGTGGTTGAGGTGGTGGTCTTACAACTCGTTTCCTTTTCCTGGTGACAGTCCAATGGCCGGCACCAGAGTTGATCCTCGGAAAAGGGCGAATGGCGGCTGTCCTGGCACCTCTTGCCTTGGAACCTGTACACACAGAAAAAGAAGCAGTTAATTTAAATGTGTGTTAGCACTATTACATGAGTATGACAATAAAAAAAGATATAAAGAAAAAATTGTAGGAAACTCTAGGAACTTTTTTTTTCAATTAATTATTTCCTAAAAAAACTTAATTTCGGACCAAATATTCATTTTAATAAACGCAAACTACACTGTGAATTATTATGAATTCAGGTCCTCATTTTTACTTAGGGAAAATATATTGGCTCTCTCTCTTGTATTGTCTCCTTGACCACCCAACAACCGATACGTGTGCGGATCCTCCTTTACGGTAGAAGGAAATTTAGGTAATCCAGAAACAAACCAGCACAAGGAATCTACAGAGAAATATTTGTATCTCTTAATTAAACGATTCGTTAAAATATGCTTTTACACAGAGAAAATCAACCAGTCTAATTTCTACTTAAGAAGCAATTAGCACTGCACATTTAAGCAAAGCAAAAGATATAAATTAGATATTGTCAAACCTTGATCGAACGTACTTTTCTCCCACACACGTGCTTGTTGTTGGAGGTCTAAGAGAGAAGAGGGACCGAAACTTTTCCGAACTTCCGAAGAGTCGCTGAGCCGGATAAATCGCGCATGCGCGAGGAAATTTTATGTGCATATGCGTATATATGGGCGCTCAAAAGTAACGTGAATGTTACAACGTCTGTCATTTTGTTAATCGTATTTTCTTAAATTCTTTCCGTTGAATTATGGGAATAACGGATCCTTTTGGCAAATAACACCAGATGCTATTCGAAGAGCAACAATTATAGCAATACATCTCTTAATATAGAATGCCTCAATAGCAACGGTCGTCATATCGAACCATTTAGATAACTTATTTATTATTATTATTGTTGTTCTTATAATTTTTCTACTGTAACTTTTATATTATCTTTTTATTATTTTAATTTTACCTAATTATTTAGACCTTTGATGTAAATTTACTTTATGTTGACTATTCTAGTCCAAATTTTTTACTGATATTGCCCTTTACCATTGTTCGACGAACATATAGGTTGCTAAAACTTTTTATATCTTAAAAATTCTTAGAATTTTTACTGATCATTGGTTATAAATATTAGTAGCTTTCGCTAAACGTTCAATACGTTTATTTTACTATTTGATTACATTCACTTTGCCTACCCCTTGATGAATTTATTAAAGCCATTGAACTCTGCCTAAATACTACCTATTTTAAATTTAACAATAAACTCTACTCCCAAGTATTTGGAACTGCAATGGGTTCTCCCATTTCTGCAGTAATAGCCAATCTAGTAATGGAAAAACTTGAAACCACCATTCTAAACCAAAATAAATTAAACATATTGTCCCCATTGATCAAGATGAACAAATCTTAAAACACTTTAATTCTTTCCGTGAACGATTGCAACTTACCCTCGAAAATGAACAAAATAAATTACTAAATTTTCTAGATGCATAATTCATAGAAATATCGAAGACAAAATACAGAAATGGGAAGCAGTAAATGAAAGACTATTGAAGATAGAAATACAGGACAACAAGGAAGACAGAAGAACAATAATAGCAGTTTATGGACCAGATGAAAGCGAACGTATAGAAGAAAAAGATAAGTTCTGGAATCAACTAACGGAAATGGTAGAAAATACAAATATAAATACGACGATGTAGGTATATAGCTGGAGATTTCAACAGCAGAGTAGGCAAAAAAGACCACGTGTACAACACAATACTAGGGATACATGGAGAAGAGGTCAGAAATAACAATGGGAAAAGGTTACTAGACTTTTGCCAATTACAAAATTTGATAGTTACTAACTCCTATTACCAACATAAAGACATACATAAATATACGAGAGTACAACCAAGCAGAGGAGAAAAGTCAATAATTGACTATATATTAGTATCAAAAGGCGAAAGGAAGAGTGTGGTGGACATTAGAGTAAGGAGAGGAGCAGAAATATATAGCGACCACTATCTCTTAATAGCTAGAATGAAAACCAACGCAACACCACAGGATAGAAGGAAAGAACAAACAAAGACTGACCATACAACAATAAAAACATACAAACTGAGGGAAAGTGCTATAGCTATGGAATACAGAGATATAACAAATCAAAAGATAAAAAAAACAACATAATAATATCAGATCGGCCAACTTACAAGAAGCATGGAATATTTTTAGAAATACTGTAATAGAAGCAGCTACAGAAGTGTGTGGCACTTATAGAATAAGGAACAGAAAAAAACAAACATCATGGTGGAATGAGGAAATAAAAAAAGAAGTGAAAAAGAAAAAGTAGAATGGAAGAAATATCTACATATTAAAACAATGGAACAGTACGAAACCTATAAGAAACAGCGATCATTGGTTAAGACACTAGTGGCAGAAGCAAAGAGAGAGACCTGGACTGAATTTGGCAATAAAATAGAAACAAACAGAAGTAGTAACCAAAAGCTCTTCTACAGAGCCCTAAAACTAATGAGAACAGGTAAAAAAGTAAACGAAATGGCTATAAAGGACGAGAACAATGAAATATTAACAAATGAAACAGATATAATGAAAAGATGGAATGATTATTTTCAGAAGTTATTAGGAGGGGCAGAACAAACAACAAGATATAACAAAACTAGAATAAACCAGCAAAGCGATGAAGACTACGATGAAATAAAAATAGAAGAATTAGAAGAGGTACTTAAAAAACTAAAAAATGGGAAAGCACCAGGAGAGGATAAAATAACCACAGAAATGTTGAAATACCTGGGAACAGAAGGGAAAAACAGTTTATTGGAAATAATCAATAAAGTATGGGATGCAGAGATAATACCGAAAGAATGGACAACAGCATTAATAGTACTTGTATATAAACACGGAGATACTAGAGACTGTAACAACTACAGGGGAATCACATTGCTCAATACAGCCACTAAGATCGTGGAACAAATAATAACCAATAAAATAAGACCGCTGATAGAACCCCACATGGCAGAAGCACAAAGCGGATTCAGACCTGGACGTAGTGTACATGACCACATTTTTACATTACAACAACTGATAGAAAAAAGGACAACGCAGACAAGAGGATTATGCTTAGCTTTCATAGATATGGAGAAAGCTTTCGACCGAGTACCAAGAGAGGAAGTTTGGAAAAGTCTGGAGAATAGAGGAATAAGCAGAAAAATCATAAACCTAATACAAAACATATATGAGAATAATGTAAACTACATCATAAAAAATAATGTGAAATCTGAAGGTTTTAAAACAGAAATAGGACTCAGACAAGGAGGAGGATTAAGCCCAACACTATTTAATATATTTATGGATGACATAATCAAAGAATGCAACGAGAAGACCAAGAAAATGCAAATAGGATATAGATGTTTGAAGCCAGTCGAAATAGCAGAAGGGGTGTTTGCGGATGATGTAGTTCTGATTGCCGAAAACGAAGAACAATTACAACATAATGTACAAGTTTGGAACGACATACTACAGCGAAAACATATGAAAATAAATATTGAAAAGACCAAAGTAATGACTATAGGAGGGCATCGAGCAAATATTAAGATCGGAAACACAAAAATACAGCAAGTTGGAACATATAAATATTTGGGAATTTTAATAGATGAGACAGGAAAACAAGAAGCAGAAATTAGTAATAGAATAGAGAAGACTATTAAGCTATACTATACAATGAACAAGAGATTTATTAGTAGGAGGGAAATTTCAAATAAAACAAAAATGCAAGTATATAAGACCATCTACAGACCAACACTAACATACGGATGCGAATCGTGGGTACTTACTGACAGTCAGAAGAGTAGGATACAAGCGACTGAAATGAAATATTTAAGAAGAGTGAAAGGAATAACGAGAAAAGATAGAATAAGGAACACACAGATTAGAGAAGAAATGAACATACAACACATTAATGAATACATACAAACAAGACAAATGAGTTGGTGGGGACATATACAAAGAATGCCAGACAACAGACCGGTAAGACAAATATATGAGGCAAGAATACAGACGAGAAGGAAAAGAGGAAGACCGAAGAAAACCTGGAATGATGTAATAACGAATATAATACAATCTAAAAACGAAACATACAGTGGAGCAAGAATACTAGCTAAGGATAGAACTAGATGGAAGAAATTTATATACGCAGAGTGAGAAACTACCAGATAACCCGACACCCAATGGTAGAAGGGTTCACGATTATATATATATATAGATTTGTTAAACCGCTTATACAGGCCCGAACCGCTATATGTAGTAATCGTTGTCAGACCCGCGACGACGTTGTCAGACCCACTTTCGGGTCTGACAACGTTCTTCGTGTATTTAGGTCTATTTTTCAATGATTTGCTTAAAAATGACTCCTCCCAATTTTTTGTTCGGGACCGACAACGCGGTAGAATATCAACCTATACACAACTCTAGTTCCGGCGCTTTCTGCCAGAGGGCCAGCTGTATATCTAAAGAAGCATTTCTACCGACGTTGTCAAGCCTGGTACATTGTACCAACGTCGTCAAGCCCGAAAATCGGCAACACTGTAATTGCAATACTATCTATAATATTTATAACCTCTGTTTGCATTCGTAAAACTGAATGTGTTTACGTTAGCGTGTGATAGTATGTATTAACGATTTGGCTGATGAATTTGGTTTAAATAAAGTTTAAGTTATAAAAAAACATTCCATTTTCATATCTTTTTAATTTAAATCATATTAACGCTGTGAATATAGAAAGAATGAATATTCCTTTGGAATGCATTCAATATTTCATGCTGAAACTTTAGAAATTTATTATTCAGTTAATTACTTCATTCAATTACCTTATTTCGTAGTACATTTGCAACAGACAAATGTTCTACCTATAATTCTAACTTGTAATCGGTAGTAGTTGTAGTTAAAAATGAAAACAGGTACGATCCACTAAATATGTACAGGGTGGGGAAATTTCGATGTTTCTCGCATTCTCGATCTGTTTTTTCGAGAAAAGGATGACGGTGAAAACCAAATTTGGCTATCGGCTTTCGGTTTCGAGTTATCCCTGAAAATTTGATTTTTCCCATTTTCGTTTTTCACCATATCTCGGCTATTTATAAAAATTGATAAAAATGACTTTTACGTTCTTGAGACATTTTTTTAATTAGAATGCAGTGGCATCAGAGATTTTTTGAAAAAATTTTCGAAATTCGAAGTAGGACATGAAGTTCTATTTTTTTATATGGAACATGTAGTTGGAACAATAGTTTAAGTTGATTATTAGATTGTTGCTTCACCTTAAAATTATAAATTTGCGGTGGCTTATGAAAATTACGAAAAGGATGATATGTTGGAATGCTTTATTCACAATAATAATAATGCTGAAGCTGTATTTCAATTTTTTTTCAAAAAATCTCTAACGCCACTGCATTGTAATTAAAAAAGTGTCTGAAGAACGTAAAAGTCATTTTTGTCAATTTTCATAAATAGCCGAGATATCGTGATAAAACGAAAATGGGAAAAATCGATTTTTCAGGGATAACTCGAAACCGAAGGCCGATAGCCAAATTTTGTTTTTAACCATCATCCTTTTCTCGAAAAAACAGATCGAGAATGCGTGGTCCGTTTTTTGATACCTCTTATAGTTACCGTGATCCCCTATTAAAACTTCGAAATTTGCCCACCCTGTACATTTATGTCAATAGTAAGTTGGTAAAATCGCGATGCATAAAATAAAAACTAATATAGAATTAATATTATGTGCTTCATACTCATTGCTTTAAGTGCATCTAAGTTTTTATCCGAATCCATTTCTTTCGGTTTGACTAGTTATATTTGATATTGTTGTCAAGATAAGGGTGTTATTGTTAGAAAAGCCCGAAATTAAATTATATATTAAATCATTTTTCCGTAATAATCTTCCAGGCGGAATTAAGTGACTACAAAATTTTTGTCCCGTTTTTTTAAATGTGTTGCAAATCAAATGTAATAGAACTTTCAGTCTCCAATGTGTAGTTTTTGTGTACTAAAATACGAAATGTAAAAACGTATAAGTAAAGCAAGAATTTGGAAAAGCCGTTAATAGTTATATTGCATATAATCCTGTCAACACGTAAAAAGAAAAACGATGTGACTGTTACTAAATATTTGTTAACCATGAAAGATATTGAAATGATTTTGGTCACATTGCAAGCAAACAAGTACAGCATCTAGACGAAATGAAGAAAATTGGCAAACATGCTTCGTTTACGGAGATGACAGTCCTCTTGGTGATAATATATTCTTGACTATAAATGGTCATTCTATACAAGGATTCATTGACAGCGAAAGTAATCTGAACTTGCTAAAAGCCAGCAGTTAGGTGCAGATGGGAGCGCCAAAATTTGATAATACCTGTGTTTTGGTGAAAGGATTAGGAAATGCGCCAATAAAAAAATTCGGGTCTGAAGTAAAAGTCAGTGAACATATTTCTAAAGCCGACATCGTAATACAGAAAACCATCTAGACGTAGCTAAACCAGCGCATGAGAAGAGAACTAGCGAAATTATAACTAATTATAAACAAAAACGCTCGAAAGAAACGAAGATATGCACAAAAAAGGTACACTCATTTTTAGCAGATGTAACTACTCTCTTTTGGGGTTTAGGTTTAGATATAATGGTTGAGTGGAAGAGCAGATGTCAACTTTTAGTGACGCATATGAACTCCGCCACTTTTCACTTCAATATTAATATAGAAATACTTTTGATATTTTTGTAACATATGTTGGAAATAAAGACGCTTTTCCGGATTGATTTTAAAATTATTCTTGCAACCAGATACAAAACATTTAATGATTAATTGATATCAAATAAGATTCCAACAAAAATAAACCACGATTCCAAAGGTGATAATGTGAAAAAATACACTAAAACTGAAAACTCTAAGCACACAACAAAATAGTAACAACACAATAGTTTATCAAACAAATATAAAAATAAATACAATGACAGAATACAAATAAAAAAAAAGATTACATTTCTGATTAAGAAAACATTGATGTGTTATTTCTATCTCTTTCCATATCATACTTTTGGCAAGCTTCTCTGTCAATTTCCATTATCACGTCATAAATGCGGTAAATTCAAACTTTGCATATTTATTAATAATATAAAAAAAGAAAATACGTAGACGCTCTAATTTAATGTACACTTTAAGAAAGAAATATAAAAAAAAATCCGGGACAGCCCTATTATTTAAAAAATTACTTCAAGCTTAAATCTAGTCCATATAAACATCCATTTGTAACCCCAAAAATCATGAGGTGTTAATGGTTTGCGCTTTCTCTCAAAACACTTCGAGCTTACATTTAACCTATGAAAACATAATAGACATTTGTCGCATATACTTGGCAACATTGCAGGGAATGAAAAGGCGGGAAAATATATATTTTTTATACACTGGGTCTGGCAAAGCGGTACAATCAGTGGGCTTAGTAAGGTATGTTAAATGTCCGCTTCTGTGTTATACACTGGGATTGACTTGGTATCATGAACATGCCGGGTCTAGTAACGTCGGTTGGATAAATATATATATATATATATTTTCTAGATGTTACTGTCTCACATAAAAATAATAGAATTTTTACCGATTGGTTTATTAAACCAATAAATTCAGGTAGATACTTAACATTTTCATCTAACACACCTATTAAATACAAGATTAGCACTATTCATAATCTAGTTGACCGAGCACATGCTTTTTCTGAACCACAAAACCTACAAAGAAACATTCAGAAAATAAAAAGTATTCTTATCAAAATCAATTATTCACTTCAGTTCATTAACAAGTACATCAATAAAAGTCTCAATCAAAAATCCTCCCAAAAACAAATAACTCAAACACAACCTATTAAGAACAAACAGTGCTACATTAGCTTATCATATATGAAAAACCTCTCCGAAAACTTAAAAAAACCTTCTCACACCATATTTATAATTTCCAGATAGCCGATAAACCCAATCACTCCAATCACACCTTTTTCACAAAAACAAAAAATGCTATTGACTTTAACAAACAAACCAATTTAATATACAAAATTGACTTATTCAGCTTCTTACGGCTCTGCTTCGATTACCACCAACACAAACTTCAAATTTAATTTCATTACTCCATGTAATTAAGTTTCATTGACTCTGCGGCTAAAGTTTATACTCTTTTGCGTCACATAAGTCTAAAATTTGAGCCTATTTTATTTTTGAATCCTAATTTTTAGGCAGCTTTATAACAAGCTGTTCTTGACCTCCTGCCTGATTCCATAAAATTCTTTTCAGAGTCCTTAAATTTTTTATCAGAATAGTGTGGTCAGTTTCCATTTTTCCGTTCTATATCATAGTGTTTTCCACCGACGATTTGGCGGCAATACAAATATTTATACATTTTCCTTTCAGAAATAGATTTAATTTCATTCCTTCTAAGATTTATAACATTATTCCAAACTTTAATAACCATAAATTAAGTGCAGAAACGATATAATACCGGAAGGATGATATAAAAAATAATCAAAATCATATCATCATAAACCGCAACGCTCTTTCAGTTTAGATACACCAACGAGAAACGAAGGGAACAAAAGAAAAACTTGAAATATCCAAATTCAATAAACATTCATAATCAACCTTGATTAAACAAAGGAAACAGGGGTCTCCCCTATTTTTTCCCATTCGCGGCAATAACGACGACAACGTCGAAAGGAGAACCGGAACGGATGAGATCGGCAGTCTTTTCTTCTCATTTTGAACCACTTTGCCGAAGATTTTGTTTAGATTCCATCTTTCGATCCATTTACATAAATACGATATTTTTCGGCGGAGACAAACACGAATCGACCCCGAAAAAAGGAAAAAAAAATGTATTGGCCGACCATAGCCGGATCATCCATTCATTGTCATCGCTCTTTCTCCTCCTCTACAACCTCCAGCATCCCATATACTTTCACATCAATTTTTTTTCTTTTAAATTCGTACAGCCTGTGTTCTTATTTTTTTTTCGTTCAGCTCGGAATCGAATCTATATCTATACAAGTAGAGGCAAGAAAATGGCGATGATTGAAAGGAATCGCACATAAAAATGATTGATTACAGTATTATCTTACATTTTTATCTGAGTAAATTAACAGGTGTTAAATAGATGTATACTCCCCGCAGGACAGGGTGAAAGATGATTAATGTCTTTCCGATCTTATCGTAGCGTTGTGCAGGAATCGATGATAAAGCATAAAGGAGGTCATTGTCCTAATATTTGTGGACGCTGTTAGCAAAAAGTACAGGAGAATGCATGAAGGGAGGTAATTTCTGTGCTACAGGAAATATTTTTAACAACTGAAGTAATCCTAAAAGCTGTGATTCTATTTTATCTATAGGTATTAAATTGTCGAGTTTTCTTTTTGTATAGTGCCTGTGCGTGTTATATAAGAGTTCTATTCTGAGCATAAGTGCTCTCGAACAATCATTAGATTTGAAATGTATGAATTACTATCATGTTCAGAGGACATCCGTGTCCGGTATGTACTCACAAGTCTACGGAGTGTAGTCTTGCAGTGGACAGCACTACAACATATCGATAAATGATATTATTTTGAACACGTACCTAAAAGCTCTCGTTAATCTTGAGTAGTTTTTACGCAACTTTATCTAATGTTGAATCAAATGCGAATGAAATGGGAATACGCGGCCAAACCGCTTAACTAATGCAACAAACTCTTATAACCGCATACGATTCCGCTCAAATAAGCATGTTCCGGGAGCGAGACCGATCAACTTATACGGAAGCGAGCTTCCAACGTAACAGCTAAAACGGCAATATACGACCGTCAAAACCTGAATCCATACGAACACACACACACACAACACCTAATTAATCTTTGAAAATATTCTGTCGGACTGATGTAACGGCGAGCATTTCCACTGCACTGAACCTCCAATCGATAAACGACAACCTCGAAGTCAAACAGGGCTGCACGACGTCGGTTGATGGCTAAGAGTCGCAGTCCCCGACTTCGATTTTTTCGAATTGCCAGCTATTTATCCCAGATTGATTTACGGTACGGAGATTGAAGTAGTATACGCTAAAACGAAAATTTTACTTTTACGAATGAGCAAACATACCGTTTTGCTTGAGGAAATTTCCCCCGTCTCAATCGTAGATATAGAAGGAAACGTTCGAGACGTAGAAAGATCCTACCTGCGATAGGTAAAAAGCTATAATTTTTTATGTACGGGGTTTTATTGGGTTGGGTACATTGTTTTACGTAAAGTTGGAATAGGTTTTATATGATTACGGCTTTCGCATTGCATATGTATTGTATTGTTTGTTTAAACGAATAAAGATTTGATCTATACGGAGCAGAAACTCAAAGATTTATTGCTAGATGGCAGTATAACGAATAGAAAGTAATTTGTTAGTTAAATATAGGTTTTATTTTTACCAATTATTATTACCAACCGAAAGCCGTACCATCCTGTTTTCTTCCTATTTCGTGATAGCTGTATGTTAAACATCTTTTGCGTCTTTCTCTCTAAGACGGTTTAATGTAAGTACAGCTTTTTGGGTGGGTATATCGAGTCAGCAATGAAATCGCGAGGAACTTAAAAGTATAGCCGATCTTCCTGCTTTGGTAATTTAAAGTTTGACTGGTAATAGTGTGCTACCGGTGATATTATGCCTTTAAAACATATTTTCATTTTAGAACAGCTCATTAACCATAATAATTATGGTTAATGAGCTGTAGCATAATTATCATGCAGTGGGACATCGAACCTTTGAAGAATCTGAAACCATCTTAACAACTGATCTTTCGGAGATGGAAACTGAAACTAAATCCCAATGAGGCAGAAACAACTTGCTTTCACCTGTGTAATAGAGAAGCAAATAGACAACTTGATGGTACAACCTTGATGGTAGATTGCCTCAACACAACGACCAGCCAAAATACATACCTAGGGATCGAACGCTGTCCTACAAGCGACATCTAGAGAATATACATACATAGCTGCGAAGATACGCACTAGAAGCAACATCTTACATAAACTAGGCTTCTGCTGAAACTTTGGGGATTTCAGCACTTGGGCTAGTGTATTCTACTGCGGAATATGACGCTCCGGTGTGGCTCAACAGCACACACTCACACAAAAGTATGATGTATAATTGACCCACCCCATGAGAATAATAAACGTAACACTTAGACCAACCCCACTCGAATGACCGTTCGACTAAAAGCTGCTTTTGTCGAGAATTTCAACGAATACAAGACAATCATGATCTCCTTCATCATCAAGATACAATTATCCTTGAAAAAAATAGATCGAAACGATCTAGATAACCAACCAACAAAACTTCCTTGGAATTGCGTTCAACTTGATTGATTCATGGGAACGTGACTGGACAGAGACTCGACCTTCACTTTGCCAAAATCTGCCCTATCTAAGAATGAAACTCCCCGCCGAAATATGTGCGGATTCTTTGCATAGATGGGGCAATGCTCCATCTCCAAACTGTGATTGATAGATAGTCAGACAAACTGTGCTTCACATTGTGATGGATTGTCCCAATGGGGCGTATCTTCATGATGATCTTCAGGCGATGCAATTAATTATATTAAAAACTCAGATATCTGGATAGCTGTTGCTGAAGTGTTTTGTATCGCAGAGAGCTACGTATCTTTCCAGTGGTAAAATAGGACGATGACGTAAGCAAGCATACAATAGTTGATAGCATTTTGACGGACAACCAACTGCAGCGATTACCAAAGATTACTTATTGAAATGGATGCAAAGTTTGGTTGAAAATGTGTTTCTGAACAAAATGCTTGTAGATGGCGTGGTAACCAAAAAGGTCTTACCAAAGATTACTTATTGAAATGGATGCAAAGTTTGGTTGAAAATGTCTTTCTGAACAAAATGCTTGTAGATGGCGTGGTAACCAAAAAGGTCTGGAGGTAGTTTTGTTTGTTAAGAAATATCATATCCTCCTAGGACATATCCTGCCTAATTCTGCCCGGTCTCACAGACAGCGACATAGAGTCTAACATATCTACTCACGACTGCTCTAGTGATGATGAAATGGTGGCAAATGAAATATACCATGACGACGAGATTATCCAGGAAAGTAATGAGATACTTGAAAATGAAATCTTGGCTACTGCTTCAGATGGTGTAAAATTTTGGACTAGAAGTAACCTACAATTTACTTCAAGATTTCCCATTCCCCAAAATATACCTTTTATTTCTTATCTACCCAAAGAAATGAAAGAAATCGACGTATTCTTGAAGATTTTCCTAAGAAATCTATTTATTCGAATTGCTGAACGCACTAGCTCCAGATTGAAAATATTTGAGAAAGATACCAAGAAAAAAAGAGTAAAAACAGATTATCAAGAAATAATGATTGTAGTAGGTGTGTCCCTCATAATGTGCTACAATCGTGTGCCAGGATTCAACAACTACTGGTCTAAATATCGTTCTGACTCTACTTTTCAAAGTATTGACGAATCTATGACGAAATTCACGATCTTCGTTCAAGCAATACTTACTAATGAAACCAATTAAACAAAGCATAAAGATTTGGGTACGCTCCGATTCACTCACAGGAGATGTTTATGATCTAAATATTTATGGCGGTAAAAGAGTTGCTCTCAAATTGCACAAATGTAGTATTGACATTTGATAGGTTTTCTCTTCCGTTCACTTACTTGACACTATCAAGTTTCCTGCTGTTGGAACTCTTATGCGAAATCGTAAAAATGTTCCTCCCTAGAACGAGGAGAACGTAAATTTCAGTTTGCAAATGGCACAATTGTCTGTAGATGGTAAGACACGAAAGATGTACTAGCAATTAGTAATTGCTTCACTGATGAAACTACAGTTATACAGCGAACTATGAAAGATGGAACAAAGAAAGAATTCCATTGTTCAACAATGCTTTGGCAGCAAGTTTTACAATGAACACACGAGAGGAGTGGATTGTTGGGTTATACGATTTTCATCGGAGATCCATTAAGTGGCGGAAAAAAACTTTTTTCAAACTACTCATGATGGCTGCAAGGAATACTCCACGATGACGCATAGCGCACAAAAACGTCATTCCTACCAGAAGATTTGATTGCGTCAGGCAGAAATGGTGCAAATGTAAACAGAAGATCCACAAAATCATTGGGCCGACCTCGTAAAAAGAAATCTACACTCTGAAACGTGGGAATCATTTACCCAATGAGGGCTCTACTAGGCGTTGTTGTTCTGGATGTACACAACGGCAAAAGGAAACCAGAACCAAAACTCTGTGTCAAATGTGTTACATACCATTATGCAAAACATGCTTCGCTCCGTACCATCTGCAATAATGCGAATTACGTGTTTCTCTATATTATTTTTGTATAAATAAAATTATTTTGAAGTCTATTGGGTTTTATGTGTCCCACGCAAAGTGTCTAGTGGGACGGGAAGTGTCCCGGCCCTTATCGCATGAAGGGCATAAGCTACATTTATAAAATCAACATTTCTTGTGTTTATTGTCAATATGCAAGTAAAAATTAAATGCATAATAAATCCGGTTCCAAAGTGTTAAAGGGAGGACCAGCAAGCAATCCGGAACATTACAAAATTAACTACTGCTCAAGTGATAAGCAGTTAAAAAGCTAGTTCCATAGTGACGATGTGGCTTCGAAAGTAGAGTACTACATCGCCCCAAATTATTTACGGGGATCATACTACTGGTATTATTATTATGTCATTTATATAATATGATGAAAATTGTCAGGTTTAACGGTATCTTCAATCAAACATCTTAAATATGTATAATGGAGATAAATAAAAAGAAGCTAATATGCAAGAAACTTGGCACTGAACTAGATTAAAATACTAAATAACAATCTTCTGAAGTTATCGAAGACATCTCACCGCCTTATTATACCTACGTTACGCGTGTGTGTAACTAAACCGACTAAAAGATTGGCGACATAATCTGTTCCGGAAGACATTCGCAGACAGGTGTCAAATAAGCGTACCTTATGAAACCGGTGTGTGTCCTGGACGGATTAGCGATCAGAGACACGCTGACGTGATTAAACCCGGGGGCCTCTGACGTATACGTCACTTGTGTGTATACCGTTAGGATACGTCGGAAGATGGTTAAAAGAGGGGGTGGAAAGGGGTTAGAAGGGGATGACCGTTCTGCTCCGTAATTAGGAACCGCTGAGCTCACGTCCTGTCCGTCGCAAAGACAAACTACCATTTCGGAAGTTAGCGTGTTTTCACCTCACCTAGATCCCTTGCTTCGGAGAAGAACCGACCCCAAACTCGGTTTTGTTGGATTATATGCATACAGGGTGTCGCCGATTTTAATTTTTAATTTTAATTCGTGAGAATTAATTTCCATTTAAATTCGGATAGAATTTCTACCTATTTAATCCGCGTTTCCGTAAGGAGTAGGTACCGCAACGTATATATCTACCGAGAAATATTGATTGAGAACGAAACTAAACGGATCGTAAATACCGATTAGCTTTACGTTTCCGCCCGCTTCGCAAAACCAATTGGAGACGTGAGTAGCGAGTTACTCCCCTACTAGATAGGGAGACGGCGGCAGTCAATGTTGATATGTTATTTCCTCTTTCTAGAGACGAGACTGGGAGAATCCGAAAACGTGCCCGTATGCTTTATCGGAGTCTATGCAAAGGCACGCATCTGAACGTGCGATATTATTTTTCGTTAGTAGCAGGTGATAATTTTACCGAATCGCGTACGTGAATCCTACTCGACTGCGCCAATTTTCGGTTTTGGAAGATTTAGTAGGTCTACGTTTGGAACTTATGCGTGAATCTGTAATTAGCGCCATTTAACTGACTAGCATACCGAGAAATAGGCAGTTTCGCGTAATTATAGTCTTCTCTAGTCTATTTCAGTACCACCAGCAACGTAAACTAAAAAATATGGTGAGATTGTGATTGAATTGGCATTTACTAGTTGGAAATTCATTTTAATAAAATGCACAAAAACACTTGAAATAAACAAACGTGTTTTAATTTCAGTGGCTTTGTCAAGCATACATGTAATACTAAACTAAACTTAGGTGGTAATATCTGTTGACATTGATGGGGGTGGTTTTTTGAATAGGTTTAAAAGTGGGGAGTTGGATATGTCTAATTGGTTATTTAATAACAAGTTTGTGTTTTTGAATTTGTTGATTTCTAAACATTTTAAATTGCTTAAAAGGACACTTTTATTTTGTGCATGCAGAATTTTAAAATTGTCGTTGAAATCGTGTTCACATTCTAACAAATGTTTAGCATAATGAGAGCCGGTTTTTTATTTGTGTTCTTTAATTCTGGTATTAAAAGATCGACCTGTTTGGCCTATATAGAATTTTTGGCAACTCGTTCACAGTTTAACTCGTAGACTTCCGACATTTCACCTTTTTTCCGTTCTTCCTCTATTATTCTTGATGATCTTACCTACAGTGTTATTAGTTTTAAATGAAATGTTTATGCTTTGTTCCTTTTTAAAATTTTACTGATTCTCTTGGAAACTGTGCCTAAGTAAATTAAGGATCTGTATATTCTTTGTTCCTTGTTTTGTGTAGGGAAAGTAGAGTTTATTATAAATTGGGTTTCGAAATTTTTTGTGTTGAGGGGTATAGTTATTAGTCTAGGTATCATATTATGAAAAGCCACTAGGTTGTGTTGTCTAGGGTGGTTTGATTCGGTATTTATTATAGAATCCGTGTGGGCGGGTTTATGGTAAATCGAAAACTCATGTGTGTTGTTGGATCCTGTTATAGTCACATCTAGGAAATTAATGGAATTATTTATTTCGACATCCATCGTGAATTTGATATTAGGGTGGATGTTATTTATTACGTTAAAAAAGTTTTCAAGTTGTCTATTTGTGCCTGTGAAGCAAGCTATTATGTCGTCTACATATCTGTACTAGTATCTAAAATTTTGGGCCTGTTTATGGATTAGTCTCTCTATATATGATCTATGAAAAATTCTGCTAAAATGGGCCTTAAAGGTTTTCCATAGCTAAACCTTTTTAGTGCCCTCCACTTTTAAGCCTATTCAAAAAACCACCCCCGTCAATGTTAACAGATATTACCACCTAAGTTTATATTATATGTATACTTGACAAATTAACACGTTTAATTAATTAAACACGTTTGTTTATTTCAAGTGTTTTTGTTCATTTTATTAAATCTCGTGAGGTTCAAGTTTTTGTCGCGTGATCATTTTAGTACGTCTGAAGACACGTCTAAGTCTCTAATCGATCGGGACTATTGATGATAGCCTAGGACGTAAAGAATATCTGACGAGGTGTACTATCTGGCCGCACTCAAACAGACGGTGACTGAGCTGACAAGAAGAATTACTGATTGTTTCTTTTGTGAGAGGTTGGCGTCCTCTCAAAAACAAATGGCAACTAGACATGTGAGTACCAACTTAAATTAAAAAGCTGTGCCAAAGAACTATCCATATCAAAAGGGTTGGTGACGCTGACTCTGATGACGGATTAGAGACTCAAATTAACGATAGCTTATCAGTTCTTTGTGATGCGGAAGTGGAAGATCTCTCTTGAGTAACCTCTTCAAATCTTGTAAATCTTCAGGACACGATTCCATACCTTCTACCTTCGACGACCGTGAATAGATAGATAATTAAACGGGATGTCTATGTGATCTTTTGCTCTTTATGAGGCTTTCTAGCTTTGCCGGGTTAGTCTTCATGTAGTTCGCTGAGTCTGGATATGATACGCCAATACACTCTATGTGCTGCGAGGTCTCTTCTTCTGTCTGACAGATTCTGCACATGGCGTTTTCCGCGAGACCAAGGTTGCTCATATGCTTATTGACTCTGTTATGTCCTGTTAGTAGGGCTACTACCAATCTTACCGTTCTCCTGCCTCTGTTCACAAGGTCATCAGTATATTTAGGAATGTATTCTTTGATGAATTCTTTAGCCTGTCGCTGTCCTGGGGAGCTTTTCCACCATTCGAGGGATTTATTCGCCGACCATTTCTCCATGGTTTTGGCTATTTCCCTTTTTCTGGTTCCACACGATGGTGTAGGTCCAATGAGTGGTCTAGACGTTCCTTCTTTGGCAAGGACATCAGTCTCTTCATTTCCTTTAATACCTTCGTGTCCCGGTACCCAATCTAGGGTCACTTTGCTGTGCGCTCGTAGGTCATTTAGTGCGCATGCGCAGTCGAGATCAGCTTTGATGTGATCTTTGTAGCGTCAAGCGCTTTTATCACAGCTTGGTTATCGGTAAAGATGGCTATGGGTTTTTGTTCTGTCCCCTGCCTTAATATTGCCCTGACACAGTGGTGTATAGCAACTGTTTCTGGCTGGAAAACTTCAGATTCCTTCGATAGCCGTCTGTATATCAGTGTAGAGAGGCTTTAACGGGAGAACCGCCTTCCATTGTTCTCGTTCTGGTATTATGGTTTTATATTTTTTGTTGAAGTTGTATTATGGAACCATTACATTTGTAGGTAAACAAGTTACCTCCCCTGTTTTTAGTTCTTTAATCAATTTATGATAAATTATCCCATGTATGTGTGTGATGGGTGTTTGATTGTGTATCAGCCTGTACGTGGCAGACCTTGCTACTCTTTCTATGTAGATATGTAGTAGTGGTAGGTTTAATAAGACTTCCATACCTGACGTTGGAGTAGTTCTCATGGCCTCCGTGATGCACTTGCATGCTAGCCTTTGTATATCATTTAGGAGCCTCACTATTCCGGCCTGTTGGGTCCTTGGCCACCACGACCGTGGATGACTTGTTCGCCTGGATTATTTCCCAAACTTACGGAAACCAAAGTCACAGAAACATTTACTATTTCCTCAAAATTACAGGCCAATATCCATTATCTCGAGCTTTGTCAAGGTGGCCATGGAAATCATCTTGAAAAGATTGAAGAAATCTTCAGTTGTGAACTTATCCAAAAGAAACAGCTTGTGTTTTCTAAAGATCTGCTCATGGAATACGAGTTGTTTCGCTTCAAGCCGGTTATTCGCAACGCATGGAAGACAATTGAATTTCAAAATTAGTGGGAATTACTTCGAAGATAATAAGATTTGTACAGACTTAACGGACTGACAGATTTTTCATTTGTTATCAGGTGAATAACTTTTCATCTAGGAAATCTATTACATCGACTGTTTTGTAGAGGTTTTTAGATGAGATTGCATAAGATCTAATGATCGACGTTCTGACAGTATATACACAAAACCATTAGCCATGTGCAGTTTGATCACCCTTTATAGTAGATCTAGTAAACAAGAAAGTATTATCGAAGGAAGAATTTTTCATGAAAATTAAAAATTTCCGTTTTTCTTTTGTATTCGAGAAAATGCCACGTGTACAACTACAGCAGAGCGACAACAGAATAGAGGTAAACTTATATTAATGTGTTCTTATATTTCCATTTTCCATATTCCATAATAAGTGTTCTGCTCCTGTTCGTTGCTACCGCTTCATTCGTACCATGGGTGTACCCTTGCCTGCTTCTGCCATTATGCTGTTTGTTGTGTTTCATCAATCAATAATTCATGATTTTCGCAATATTTTCGCAGGCGCGCACATATACTTGTAATGGCTTCGCTCGCGGACTTCCTTTTATAGATAAAGTTCCGAATTGCTTCGGAAATCTATCGCTTTTCTTTGTTCCGCCGTAAGAAATGTTGGAATGTAATTGCGAAATTCCGAATGGGAGCGTATTAGAGAGAAAAATGTGGATTCGGGAAAATTAAATATTAATAAACCGAATTGCTAACATACTTATGCTTGAATTAATGCTAAATAGCGAAGCACAACAAAAGATGTTACGAAGATATCTTAATAATATATTAACATATATTTTCAATTTTACGATATATTACACAATTCCATTTCATTTCGTCTCTCACTGTCTCCTTCTCATTTTATGCTTTCGGTGGTGAAATACTAACCTCCTGTCTTCCTTCTCATCCGGGTTATAATGTTCCTGGGCTGCGCTATGTACTCACAACAAAAGGAATCTTCACCCCTACCAATCTTAATGCTCCCACACTCGACATACCTCGTTATCGACGCTGAAGAGAATAATTTCTCCCCCGGGAAATGAAACAGACATAACAATGCGGGGGTTCGGAATGGGGCGCCCGGCTGTCTTACTTGGCTTCAGCCCGTTCCAGGTCTGCTTAGCTGCCTAGTGGAACTTGCATCCCGGTTCGCCGAACTTATAACGAACAACCTGAGTAGTCGCGTTTGTTACAATGTGTGTAGCGGCTATAAAATTACCTTTAAGCACAATGAACGGGATTAACAACTATAGCCGCTATAGCCTATAGTATCCGGCTAATGTTTAAACAATTTATCGAATTAAAGTCCGATAGCGCTGCAGAGATGAGGTAGTTACACAGTATGGGTAGTTCATTGTTTAATTTTGCAATTTGGAACATCAAATTAAATTGGATTTGGAATTAATTCTTGATATATCGTTATATATATAGTTTCTATTTTGTAAACTGTACCAATAGTATTAGAAAATCCAGTTGAATCTAAATATATCTTCTAGAAAGATGTTACATGTCCAATCTGGTAGTATTTACAGGTAATGATAATAGTATCATAATTTTTATCTGTTAGTGTACATTATCTAATTGTCCTAATACTATTGTCAGTCACTGTACATAAGGTAAAATAAATCGAAGACTAAGAAAACGTTACTGTTAGTAGTGCCATGACGTTGGTCGTTATTATAGGGGGAGGGCAGGAGGAAGCTCAACTAATACGATCTCTTCATTCATCTTTGAAAACAAATACATACAAGTTTAATTGCCTTCTAGACAATTTTGGCAAAGCCAAGTGTTTGGAGCTTGTAACAAATTTATTACACATTTAAAATAGAACCATTTTATGTAACATTCAACATTTTCACATTTAATCATCGGTGTACCATCATCCACCCCATTTTTTTTTTTTCCCCAGACCCGTCCGACCTATAGCCACCGGTAGGCACCGCAGCCATCAGGCTTATTGTGCCACATCTGTTTGTTCAAGTCACCCACTCTAGCACGGCAGTCCCCTCCACTAACCTGTACAGGTCCCTAACCGAGTGGGTAAGGTATATCTCTGGGTCTCCTTTCGTTATCCCAAACAGATTCTGCCTTCTGCGATCTAGTGCCTCGCAGTCGCGTAGTATGTGATCGGCTGTCTCCGGTTCTATCCCACAAAGTCTACACTTTGTGTCCCCGTCAAACACTCCGATTCTTTGTAGGTGTTCTTTCACCGCAGCATGTCCGGTCATTAGTCCCGTTACGATGCAGAGCTGTTTCCTACTAAGATGTAGTAGTTCTCTAGCTCTTTTCCTGCATGGGTTCCCTATAAAGGTTTTGCCATGTACTATACCGGGTAAGGCTCCCCAGTATTCCTGCTGTTTCGTACGAACCCAGTCTCCTATATGTCTCCGGGCCGTTTGCCTTGTGACCCCGAAGAAAGGTTCTGGGCCGTACATTTCCATCTCTGACCCTCTCTTCGCGAGTTCGTCAGCCCTTGCGTTGCCCTCAATCCCCTGATGGCCCGGTATCCAAGTCAACCAAACCTTGTTCCGGTTCGACAGTTTCACCAGTTCGTCGAGGCATTCCGTCACCAGCCTCGACGACACCTTCCGGCTTAATAACGCCTTCAATGCCGCTTGGCTATCAGACATGATGTGAATTCGTCTGTTGGTCACCGCTTTCACATTCATTGTGTGTGCGCATTGGAGAATAGCATATACTTCCGCCTGAAACACCGAAGCATACTCCCCCAGTGCGTAACTGTGGCCCTCATTCTGAGAGCATATCCCTGCACCGGTACCATTAGCCGTCTTAGATCCGTCCGTGTACCAGACTAAGTCTTGCTCTTTAATTCTCAGTGCATACCTGGCAGCCTCCTCCCGTCCGTCCGCTATAGACACCGTGAAGGGATTCCCATACCTATGCCTTACCGGCATGTGGTCGGTCCGCATTTCCAACACCCCCTTTCCCACATGCTCAGTTATCGACATATGATTTGTGTTTACCCTTTTCGGAGTCGCTGTGTGTTGCAGCCTGTATGCCCCCATCCTTGCCTCCCCCTGTATGACCAGGTGCAACGGTGGCAAGTCCAGGAGGAGTGCCTCCATGGCTGCAGTCGGTGTCGACCGCATTGCTCCCGTTATTCCTAGGCAGGCAAGTCTTTGCACCTTGCTCAGCCTCTGAATAGCGTTCCTTTGTTGCGTCTTTGTCCACCATACCAAAGCTGCATACGTCATTACTGGCTTAACCACCATGCTGTATATCCAACTCAGCATGCCTGGTCTTAGCCCCCATTTCTTTCCATATGTGCGTCTTACCAGCGTTAACGCTGTCACCGCTTTTTTGGTAATTCTGTCCAAATGTTGGTTCCAGGTAAGTTTGCTTCTCGGCCTATGGCTAAGATCAAAGTGTAGTATCTGTTCTTATCCACCCCATTACATATACACCAATGATATATCTTTGTCATACCTTCCTGCCTAGTAAAATATTACCTAATAGATCAGGCATTAAAATTCCTTTACGAAATTTTATGGAAATTATACATTTTTCTTCCCAAAAATCCAAATCAGGAAGAATATGTTCCAAAAAGTCGCAATATTTCAAATTACAAATATATATCTGCATCTGCGTTTGGTAATAGTACATGTGCTTTCTTTCCAAAATGATTTTATTATCATGATGTCTTTAATTAAACATAATCATTTAAGTTATTGAATTTTATTAACATGGATTGTGTATGGGCACTTCATTTCTAAACATCCACCCAAACAGCATTCACAGAAAACTAGTATATCTAGAGTAGCTCCAAACTGAGGATATTTTGGATTGAATCCTAATTCATTTATGATAAAAGGCGAATGTCCCTCCTCCATAAACTCTCTGTGTCTTTCAACATCCACGTTTTCATGCTTTATTCTCCTACTGGTTGCTTTAGACGAAAATGAAAATGTAAGTGGGTAACTTAATTAGAGACAGGAAAGGTGATTCTGTTTGTTTGAAAAATTAGCTTAAAATTTGAAGCAGCTGTTCTTTCAGGTCTTTGTGTATACCATACCTTACTATCATGCTGATTTATGGTGCGTGGCTCAATCTCAGTACATTGTTCTTGCATAATACTTAAGTCAATTGTATTTCCAATTTTCATCAAGTCCTTGTAATCCTGGCGCATGTGTTGCTCATCAAAAATATCCAAAATAGAAGAAGCAATTTTTGTACGTGAACTTTTTATTTCGCTACGAAAAGGTTCTGCAATCCTCATAAGGCTCGCAGTTCTTCCCAAATGTTTAAATTTCGACAATAGGTTCACAATATTTTCTTCACTTATTTCAGGAACATTAATTGTTGATGGTGTTACAAAGCATTCACCAAAGTTCATTTTTGATACTGGTTTTACATGCACTGATCTAGAAGGTGATGGCATACACCATAAAGCGGCAAATAAAGCAGCGCCTATATGACTACACACTTCACTAAGATCAGCCATGCATGTACGATGACCTGAAATTACTGACCCATCCTTAGCAATAATACACCACACATATAAAGGCTTTGCATTTTGTTTTTGAGAGTGTTTTACCTGAAAGTATGAAAATATTGAAACTAAAAAAATACATTAGCTTACACATCCTACTAAAATAAAAAAAACTGCTTCACAATCTTAGTTCCAGCTTTCAACGCAAAACCCGATTGGAAATATTTCTGAGTTTCTAAGCTTTTGTATGCCTTCATTTGGTTCTTAGTATAAAAGCTATGAGTTAACCTCAAATAAGATATGATATCCACGCTGGAATACCATTTATTGTATAATCCAAATTCATCCTAAGGATATGGTGAAAGGATCCAAATTGTCGATTATTTTTAACTTCATTTTATAGGTACACTCGCTTGCAATAAAATTGCGTACGCTTTATTATATCTATGTGATTTGGATGTAATCTGTCATCTATAATTTGTCACATTTTGTTGCTAGCTAGTCGTCAATCTAATATCTCTCTGTTATTATTAAACATATTATCAAGTTGACATTTGTAACCTCATTTTGAAAAGTACAATTCAATACATCGAAAAAACGTAGAAATTGGCATAGGACTAGTACGCAGATTTATTGCAAGCGACTCTACTTTAAACAAAAAATTCAATTTTACTTCTAACATAATTTGCTGTACTAAGATGTAAAAGGTCATAGATACTGAATTATAGAATAAAACTTATTATAGGTACCTAGATATAATAATAACAGTACCTACCTGTTTCCAATATCTGGATTTTCTGATAAGAGTTTTTGTAAATACGCACTATTCATATTCAAAATATTTTTAAGTAGTTTTTAAACTTTCAACTAATAATATCAAAAATAGTTAGCAAAAGGCCACAATCACTAAATGAAACAACCCAAAGCTCTACTGCTTAGAATGTAAACATGCTTTGTATACCAACACCGCCACATTGAATGTATATAAGAGCACGTGATTTGGATTGCCTAATTTGATAGTAAGATTAGTAGGTTCTATGCTAGGTTATGTAAGGTCTTGTATATTTGATACTAAAATACAGTTTGGAAGTAATGTCATTGTTAAAAATGTACATGAACTAAATAGCTTGAAGACTATTCAAAACAATCGGTTATGAGGTTATACTTTAGAATACGACAAGACCCAAGAAACTTTCCGTTATAAGATTGATAATAATACTGGCATTGCGGTAGCAAAATGGATTGACACACAATGTGCAACATTGGTCCGCCTTGTGCAGGACCACCGCACAAATCTATGCTTAAAACATAAAACAATTCTCGGCATAAGAGACATGGAAGACAAAAACTCAAAAACATATCGGATACATCTAGCCTTTTGACTCATACTATTTCAAAATATAAAAAAGATTATAATATCTGATTTTAACAAGGACCAGTCGGCCAAGAGCGTCAAATTTTTTGTGTCAAACCAACTAATGATATTAGATATGGTCAAGTCGGAAATTTCTGAAAAATGTGTGTGTTATTGGACAGCTGTTCAAAGGCTTATAATAATTAGAACTCTCGAATCTATAGAAGGCAAAAAATTGTATTTTTTGTCTATACATCAGTACCAGCTCATTAAACAATATTAAAAACTCTGGCTTGTGTGGTTTGGATCGCTATTAAAAGGTAGTAGCACTATAAGTTGTCTAAAACCCTCAAAAGCAATTGATTACATAGCTTTGCAGGTGTTAAAGAATTTAGACCAGTTGAAATTGTTAAAACTATCAAATGAGTTTAGTTTATATCTTGATAGCCATAAAATTTAAAAAATGACGTCTTTCTCTAAATTGGACAAAATGTCGTGTCATAAAGCTTTTAAGAAAGTATCACATTGTTACTAACATTTTAACAGGTATCAGGAGAATAAGAAAATGACAATAACAACTCGTAAGTTTGTACCAAACAATTACTTCTTTGATTCGAAATTTTTTCGAATGTTTCTTGTTTCTTTTCTCTGTTGGGTGGCTCTATTCTTCATACATGGGTGATTCCACCTAATCTCGAAAACTAATTTTATACAGTCTCTAACATTTTCCCCCGTAAAACATTAATCAATAATTTGAAACCACCAGACGCTGCAAGATATTCATAAAGAAAATTTACCGCAAGCTTGTGGAGCAACAAACATAAATATTACGCGGATTTAACTCCAATAACTGTAAACGGTAAAACGAAAATATCGTTTCCTCTTCGTATGCAAATTAAAATCTCTATTAAAATTAATCGCATCTTATGCAATGAAGCCCAGTTAACATTAAGCCTAGTGAAATATGAATATAAGGCAATTAAAAACGAAATTTTATAAACCAACCACAGTGAACGATTAAAAAAAAATGTGAAGCGAGAAAAGACGCTGAATTAAATTCAATTGCAATTCCCTAACGAACTCGGAACTGTCCCCCTAACCGAGTTTGAGTGAAATCTTGCCTAAATTAAAAATAAATATAACATTTAGAGGAAAGACAATCTTTTCTCGCAAGGAAAACGATGGCGAAGAGGAAAAAAAGAAGAGGGTAGTACCGTCACAGAAGAGGGAACAACTTCAGGGTTAAGGCCAGCTTCATTCCAACAGGCATAATTAGGGGCATTATTACAAGCTCGTCGTCGTTGTCGCGGTGATGCTACTACCGAAAAAAAAGGGGGGAACCGGTTCGTCGCATGTACGCTTACCGGGACGAAGAAGAAGAAGAAGCGAAATGAGATGAAGAAGGAGAAAGCTGATGCTTTCGGAAGAGGGCGCCACTGACTTAATACGAAATGAAACCGCACCCCGTTCACTTACTTTCCATTTTAAATTAAAATTTCACTTTGTCTTCGGTACGATCAAAGCACGAAAGGTTTCCGCCCTTCCACGAAAAAATTGAACGCTGATGATAGGTCCTCCAAGTAGATGCGGTCGGGATATATTAAAATATAAGAGATAGCTACCGATGAAATCAGATGTACCATCATATTTTCGTGTTCTTGCTTCATCACAAGCAAGGCACCTTTAGAGTATGACATTCTCTTTTGGTATTCACATTTTATGTATAGATTAAAATAAGATTTGTTTGAATTAGAAAAAGAGGCAATTACGGTAATAAAATTTTTGGATCCAGTTGCTGAGTTTTTCGTCAATACAGGAATCAACAAATAATGCAATGGAGTCACAGTCGTTCCGCTTTTAACCAGGGCCCATACACACGATCAGGAAAGCTTATGACCATCATCCTTTAGGACCATATAGGACTTTCTCCTCTGCATTGACTACTTGGAAAGAAGCCGAAAGATAAAACAGAGCAGGAGCAGTTATCGTATCTGACTACTGCAGGAATAGAAAAACTACATAGCAAGACACATAATGACTACATATTTTAGAGGAACAGTCTTCGGCGTTTCGAAAACCTAATTGTAACGCATTTAGCCTCGTTGATTCTTAAGTGCCACTCGTTGGTACAGGTTTGGACTTCGTCGAGACTATGCTACAGAAGGTGGCAAGCAAGGACTTCGCTTCTGGAGGTAGTAAAAATTGTATGGGCAGCGTATACCGCGAGATGGACACTCTGGATCCATGAAAAGTCATGTGAGAAAATCAAAAAGAACGGTGACCCAAGGCGGGAGCCCTGAGGCACACCTGCCCAGATGAAATGGTACTAAGAGAAGAGATAGAATCCTTTATTCTGAGAGCAAACGAAAGATCCTGGAAATACGACTCGATCACCCTTATAATGTTAGTATAGAACTTTGCGACAATCAAAATATAGATGAGCCCACGATGCCATACGGTGTCAAACGTGTTGCGAATAGCCTCCGTGACACGAATCAGTTGGAAATCTCTAGAGAGCCTCTCCCGAAAGTCGAATTGTTCATCTTGGATGATGTTGTGGAAGAGGATTTCATTCTGGAGACGGCTGACTAGCATGTTCAGTGATCTTGCAGAGAGATGGGGAGGAAGATGGGGCGATGACCTACTACAACTACAGCCGTGCTAACCTAACTCAGCGATAGCATTTACTATGGTTGCTAGAACTTGAAGAACGGAGTTCGGTAAGGTGACGTCACAGTGGGGCAAAAACCCGAAAAGCTGGCCAAAACTCCGAAGCTTATTTTTTGTACTTAAAATTTAATAAAAATGTTATAAATGAACTTGAAATAGCAACATGTTGGTAATTTAATTACAGTAAAGGTATTAAATCCTTTACTGAAGTGGGTAATACGCAAATTGTACATATTCTTTGAAGAGATAACAAATTAATAACACATCCACTAATAATGCTTTAATTTATCTTTTAACATTAATATATTATTATTGATGATTCCAATGTATGCAAACACCATACTTGAATCTAGCCACGATTCATTTTGAGCTAAAAGCCTATCTGTTTTGCGTTGTGCAGCATTGAGCTTAGCTTTAAAGTCAGAAGTAAAATGCGACAGTTTGTGCTTATAGATTTTTCTGGGCACTTAGTTTCATCAACGATGTATCTTTGCAGATGATCACATTTATCTTCAAACTTCGTAGAAGGACTTGAAAGCATTACTTCGATTAGGGTTCTTTTAGTAAAAGTAATATGTTGCGTTTTGGAGCCTGAAATAAATCAGATACTTATTACATTGTAAAACCAAATATTTTTTTTGAAGGGGGGCGCCAATTTGCGCAAAATTTTATTTCATAGCCGTATAAGGAAATAACTGTTTACAAGGGGAAAAAAAAGATTTTTGTCCGGAAGTACCCGAAAGTATAACAAATTTCTTACTTAACACTCCTATTTATTGAAGGAAGTATTTTATGTAGTTTGTAATATTCACAAAACAAAATAATAATGTATGTACTACTTAGTGACTAAAAATGGCTTAAAGTATAGTATAAAGACCGTACATACGAGGGAGCGTTTTTATATTTGCGCAAATTATTTATCTTTTTCAATATATTCACCTGCAAGACGGATATATTTTTCACATCTTTCAATTAATTTATTTATATCCTCATAAAAAAATGATTTCTCTTTATCTGCAAAATACGCGGAAACTGCCTCCTTGACTTCATCATCGGCAGTAAATTTTTTACCCTGCAGCTCTTTTTTCATTTTCGGAAACAGGTAATAATCACTCGGGGCCAGGTCTGGGCTGTAGGGTGGGTGATTCACAATTTCGTAGCCCACCTTATGCAGGGCAGCTAACGCAACGCGGCTCTTGTGGACGGGCGCGTTGTCGTGCAAAAGCAGCACACCTTTCGTCAATTTTCCCCGTCTTTTCTCTTTAATGGCTTCTGTTAGTCGCTCTAATATTGAAGCGTAATATTCTCCGGTTATAGAAACACCTTTATCTTTATAATCAATCAACAATATTCCTTCCGAGTCCCAAAATACCGTTGCCATGAGTTTCCCAGGTGATTGTGACACTTTAAATTTCTTGGGAGGTGCTGTGATGAACCCAAGTTTCGTCTCCAGTAACAATTCGACTCAATACACCATCCTTGTCTTCATTACAGAGGTCCAAAAATGCACGCGAACACTCTACGCGCTGTTGTTTTTGCGGCGGCGTGAGCATTCTCGGCACCCGACATGCCGAGATGATCGTGTAGGATTTTAAAATTTGTTGTATCGGATACTCCAACCATTTCTGCGAGCTGTTTCTTCTTTAGTCGAGCTTTTTCGAGTACAATTTTTTCAACTTTTTGGATAAGTGCTAGCGTGGTCAGCTCAATGCTCCTGCCCGGCCTCGGGTCGTCTTCAAGGGATTCCCTTCCTCGTTTAAATAAATTATGCCACTTGTACACCATGGTTTTTTCTGGACAAGAGTCGCCGTAAACCAATGACATCTCATTCATTATGGTCGCGACTGATTTTCCTTGCCTGGTACGGAACTTTATAATGGCACGATATTCGATTTTTTCCATATTTCACTTTTCACTCTTGATTATGTTACTTGGTTGACGATAGCTCAAAGACACAAAGTATAATAACAATGAAACTTCGTATTTATACTAATTATGAGTCGCTGCACAGGCCACGCCCCCAATGCGCCTAATCACCCCCCTACAACCCGCTCATTCCGCGAATATAAAAACGCTCCCTCGTATTTGCAGGTAAAGGATTCATTGTAATAAGACACTTGTTTAGGGACAAAATATTAAAAAAATTGAAAAACTAATCTTTTACAATTTTGTATGCTCTCTATAATATACTTGAAATAGTATAATCGCCGAAAAATGAATTTTACAAATGACGAGAAAGTTGATATGTTACGTTGCTTTTATTTATCAAATGATAATTGCAGACAAGTAGCAAATTTATATTAGAATCGTTACCCGGATCAACGGCAATCACACTACAATACGTTAAGAAATTTGCATAATTTATTATTACATTGTGGAAGCTTAACAAAAATAAGAAACGTTAGAAACATGAATGACAACGATGCACAACAGAATGATGAAATAAAAATTTTGGCGTATTTCAGAGCCAATCTATATTCGTCGGCCGTCATAAAATGAGACCTTTTAAAATACACTTAGTACAAAATTTGCAACCACTGGATCTTCAAAAACGTATACATTTCTGTGATTGACTATTAAATGCTGGCAGACAATACTTGTCATTAATTTTATGGACAGATGAATCAAATTTTGATATTTTGAACAATTTCTGAGGTATAGTATTTTTATGTTTATGTGCAATAAATTTATGATCTACTTATGTAATATGTATTTTTGTTATTATGGCAAATTTTACCCATCAATCTCATTTCCAAAGCCTACTTGAGTAATTTGCGTTTTCGTCATAATGAGGCCATTTATTGCCTAAAGAGGTAAAATAAAAATGAGGTCGTATTCAAAACTTAATACATAATCTGAATAACCAAAAAAATACAGGGTGTTCAATTAAAAAAAAACGAACTGTCATTCGCTCCTCTTTTGTTTTTTAAAGCATGGCATTGTATTTTACGTAATTAGAGAGAGCACACAAGATTGTAAAAGCTTAAGACTTTTTTAGATATTTTGTCCCTAACGGAAATAATGAGTTCACAATGAATAATCAACCACTCTGTATATGTACCAGGTATCCCGATAATCCTGCTTTATAATTGACCGAAAGAAAAACTAATTACATGTACTTTAAAGTTTGGGGTTTTGGCCAGGTTTTCTTAAATTTGCCCCACTGTGGCGACGTTAGGAATTCGATCGGGACACGGGCTTTATGTAGGCTTATGCTTTTGAAGTTTTTAATTTGGTTTAGGCTGACCTTGGAGGAAGGGAGGCGGGGTGGAGAGTTGGTCATCGATGGTGAAGACGACCTGATCGGCCATATCATCGTCAGAGTCGCTTTCGACTAGGTTCTCATTGACAGACTGAAAGTGATCGGCCATGATTTCAACTTTTGATGCCTTTGGATACCTTTTATCATTTCTCTGAGTAGTACTGCGTGAGTGCGATTTTAAGAATATAGGGAACTAACTAGCAGGGCGATTTAAGGCTCTGTTAGGCTAGGCTGCAGCACGTTGGCGTGTTTTTCTCTAGAGTGCAGGTGTTGTGGGCTTGTTGTGGTAAATAGTTGCCTGGAGCAGTCTTTCATAGCCAGTTATGAAGACTGCAAGCAGCCCAGATGACTTTATCAGTACTTTCGGATTTCAAATTTGGTTTTAGAAAAATTTTGAGTCGTCACACAATGATGACAGAAAAATTCCGCCCTAGTAATGTTTTGGTGTGATCAAGATTGTTTCGCTGTAAAGTTTCAGGAGATTTGTTCTTAAAGATAAAGGATCATCTCCAATAACAACGACATAGTCCATAGGGGGAGAGTGGGGCACAGAGGACCACTTAAGGCAAAAAGTGTTGGTATTTGGATATGGTTTATGATCGGAATCTGCATTCGTAGAATGTGGGAACTACACTCGTATATTATAGTCTGATGTAAACATTTCTAACAAATAGGAATTAGTACTGGTTGTATTTTTATAGAAATGGGTGTATACTGTCGGTCCCCTGTGCCCATAACTCGGGGCACATGGGACCATCAGCTTAACTATATACAAAGACAATAAGTCATGTTAAAATGAAAGAAAAATATTTAGTTACAAAATACATTTTACTCTTAAATAAACTTAGAGATAAAAAAAAATAATTAAAAGCGAAAACTTATTTTCATGAAAAATAAAAACTAGTTTCGTCTCAATTTACGCATATTAACTTATCGTCATCTTATGGTGCACCTGGACACATATCTTAGGCCCAGTGATGACATTCTTGCCACTGAATCCATCCATGGGGTACAGAGGACCACATGTCGATCCTCTCTGCCCAAAATGTACATTTCCAACTGTTAAATAAGTTTTTTTAGGTTAGTTAATTCACAATTCTAAAATATTATGATCTTTTGAAACTTTATGAATAGCAGTTTTAAATGCCTGCAGCGAATAAACACAAATTAAATACCATCAAACGTTTTAGGGGATATAATAGTAAGCAAATATTACAAGCCTTAGCTTATAAAACAGTTTCTTTCGCACTGTAACTGCAAGCGCTGATTTAACCTACAAATCTGACTCCAGCATGATAAAATGATGTGATAGGTACAGTATAGAGAAGTATCAAACAGATGGCAGCAATTACACCAAAAATATCTAGGAAGTCCTCTGTGCCCCAGCGGTTCTGTGTGCCCCACTCTCTCCTACTATTTAAAATTGAACAGTTAATTAAGATCAGGAAAGTAAAAATTCTGGGGTTGAATCCAAGATGGTGGTCCTGTATAAAAAATATATTCATAAAAAGAACTTGCGTTTGTCACATTTTGAAAACTTATGAGTTCACTGTCCTTCATGCAGTAAACAAGCATTTCAGAATTGTGTAACTTACCTTTTGTCTGGTGCCAAGTCTCCTGAAACTAGCCGCGAACATCAATGTGATATCTTAATAGCAGTTTAGAAGTTCCCCGTATTAGTTTAAGGAAGTGAACTTACTTCGGGGTACTATATATACTGCGTTGATAATTTTCAACCGTACGGTATACTAGTGGATCCCATGTCGTCCAAGCTAATCTGTTCCCATGACAAATAGCCGTAAGTTGTGTACCACAGCGTTATTGTGCAATTCGATATAGAGTAGCAGAGCGCACCGTTTCCAGCTGCGCGGGTTATGGAAAGTTGATGCATGTATTATATATAGTGTACGTGCGCTATAAAGCGATGTTCGAAGTTGTAGAAGTGTTTGGTATATGGGACACGTACCGCACGGCTTTTCTGATGACCGCAGCGCCATAAATCGGGTGAGTTTATGCGACCGCGAAAGTAATGATAATGACAAATATTAGGGTGAACCAGCACCGACCAATTAATTACTACCCACTCTATAGGCTCGGGAATATTATATGGAGTGATATATAAAGGAGAGATTATAAATTATTGTGGATAACAAAGATACATACATATGGTTTACCTTATTTGAGCGGAGAGTACGGAGAACACTTCAATATATTTAGTCAATAAAATCACTTCGTTAAAGTCCACTTTACAAGTAAATAATGTTGTTCATCCGCACGAAAACGTGAACAAGATATATCTACTCGGTCGTGCACAAAGGATTTTCTCGTTAACTTCGAAGCATAAGGGTTAAAAGTGTATTGACGTAATTAAAGTATCCAGAGACGACTAGTAGCTGCAGAATTTACTGAGAGGACTTGATCACTTCTTGGTGGAATGTTGGGCGAGGTATGTACTTTCGTCGGGCGGTACGGGAACAGTGTAAACATCGTAACTGCTAACTAGAGAAACTTGGCGGAACTTATTGAATGGAGGTTCAAATGACCATTCTTGTTAACCGTAACCAAGAATATACTCGGAAGAATGTAGGATACATACAGTTGGTGGAAATACTTTAAGATACGTGTAAATCAAAGCTCGATATCTGGTTTAGTTTGTTGCGGATTGTTATATCTCGAATTCCAATGTGGTAATTGATAAAGTTTAACACGATAATTGGGAAATTCGCAGCTATTGTTTAGACTGTATGGTGTAATTACGTTGTTAAGTAGATAATCGTGCAGTTTACTTTGAGTTTCCGCACATATTAGCGATGACATTTTCCAACTAGGATATAGTCGTATGGTATTTTGTTCGTTATTGTTTAATACTAGTTTAACTCTTACTCAATTTTGATTAAGTGATTCTGACCTACTTATTACACTCGGGTGAGTATTTCATATTTATCGTTTCTGTTACCTTCTGCCGAAATTCTCAGAAAGCATTGCTTGGTACTT
The DNA here is from genome assembly GCA_023690525.1 of Holotrichia oblita. Lineage (NCBI taxonomy): Eukaryota > Metazoa > Arthropoda > Insecta > Coleoptera > Scarabaeidae > Holotrichia > Holotrichia oblita. The sequence goes on from CM043016.1 coordinate 183,263,786, forward strand.
ACGCTCCCTTATAAAAATTGCCTACCCTGTTTAATGAGATCTTTGTGTGGTAAGCCCTTAATATTTGTCGAGATTATTCCAGGAAATACGACGTCTTGATGAATGAACTAAGTTGGGAATCCTATTTCAACTTTATCAATGTACTACTGGGTAAATAATCCGCCCATTGCGCCTACACTAATTCGTTACGGACTAATAAGATTTACTACAGAGCAAATCGGAACTATTCCCTAGTCAATCAAATATTAAAGAAAATCTCCTTTGCAGCAATATATACCCATGTTTCAATTAAAATTGAAACGCTTAATAGAATATTAAAAACGTACGGTAACGTTACGACTATAGCGACGCGAAAGTAGAGATGGAGCCACCAGTTTCAGTGATAGTCTCCAAGGACGCTTGTAGGGGTCGCTATTAATACTAATAGGCTTAGACAGGAGCTCCATTCGCATCATTCATATTGCATATCGATGTAAGGTTGTATAGTGGAGAACGGGGTAACTTGAAGAGAACTTGAGTTAATGGAAATTGATTAAAATATTATGTTCTGTTTGATTTATAAAATATTTTTCTCGAAATAAGATTTTAATGGAAGAAACACTTAAATTTATATCGTTTCATTTTCCTCTGGTAAATCTACCGTGCCTTTCAGACCCATTCAGAAGAAACCAGCTATTTCGATTATAAAAGCGAAATTTAATAAATCTCTGGCGCTTGGAGACGTTGTCGCATCAGTAGACAAGAAGGCCTGTATAAATAATTCTCTCTCGCGCAACACTGTATCTCTCCGCCAAATTAATAATATTAATTTTCCGACCGAACTGTGAAAATTTTAATAGAGCCCTTATCTTCTAAGGAGTGCTCCCGTACACTTCGCTGCTCGCTAGTCTTCTGTTTCTTGAGTTTTCTCCACTTCTGCTCTGCCGCTGGTGCCTCTGCCATTGCTCAGATATCGCAAGTTTACGCCTGCATGCGAACGGAAGAGAAGATGCCAGATTAAAGAAGATGTTCCGTAATTATATTTGCTTATTGTAACAGACTTCGTAAGAGATGTCTTATAGATATATCATTTTGAAATAAATCGTTTTAAATTTTAATTGAATTTGGTTATAGAGGAAAAATTTGATACTCATGTTGAAAATGAAATTTTCCAAAGCATTGTTTTTGTAAATAGATCTGTTACTTTCTTCACATTTCCGAGTGGCTTCTCACTCAATGACGTTCACTTCTTTTTCTTCCATTATTCAAACTCTCTGAAATACGGTATGGTAGTTTATTTCTGGTTAAAGGATATCTGGAGGAATCCGTGGGGGTTAGAACGTCCTGATGATTGAAACATAATTTTTAGTTATCACGCCCCAGGTTTTGATTGATTAATTGAAAGGTGCCGGGGTTCAATTCTCTGGAGGGACGGTGACATTCTTTTAAGAGAGTTTAATCCCGGATCGACTTGCCATTTGCTGTTGGGAGCAAAGTGATTAACAGCGCGGCATTATAAAAGGCGATATGATGCTGTCACAAAGCCTTTTAAACACAACTTACACACACCAAACTACACCGCAAGAGTTGTAGTGATAGCCAGACAAGTAATACAGCTTACGGAGTCACTGCAACTAAGCACCCACCACACATTAAAAAAAATCCGGTAATTGAACTAAAGGGTTTTCCAATAAGAATGATATGATTTTGTGATAATGTAGTAACCATGGTAATAAAGTTATACCTGTCGCTAGTTGTCATTTATGTTCACTAAACGTTAGCAATTTATTATGGCTAAAAACGCTCCAAGAACATTTAGTTATTGTCCAAAAATTTTACGAAAATCGTCGTTCTTATGTGAACACTTTTCGCGCACTTCGCGAAAACTTTGGTCTAAATAATCGCCCTTCTGTGCTTGTCATTCATCGAATCGTTAAGAAATTTGAAAGTAATTTTACTCTTCACGATGTAAAAACACCAATAAGACGCCGAAATGCTAGAACTGTTGAGATTATTGCTGCTGTAAGAGCTAGTGTTGCAGAAGATCCAAATTTATTAATTCCTCGTCGTGCTCCAGAGTTAGGACTTAAAAAAACAACAACTTGGCGAATTTTCCAAAAAGATTTAAATTTACACCCGTATAAGATTGTTTTGTCCCAAGAATTTAAGCCACTGGACTGTCGTCGGCGTCGCGAATTTGCTGATTGGTGTTTAGAACGACTTGAAAGGAATCGCAATTTTGCGGAAAAAATTATAGTTTCAGATGAACCTCATTTTTGGTTAAGTGGTTACGTAAATAAGCATAATTGCCATTTTTGGTGTGAAGACATTCCACAACAGATTCACGAGATGCCTTTGCATCCCCTGAAGTATGTATGTATTGTATCGTTGGACCATTTTTTTCCCCAAAATTTGGATGCGCTTGATTTAGAAGATCTGTGGTTCCAGCAAGACAGCGCTACATGTCACATTGCTCATGAAATTATCGCCATACTAGAAGAAAAGTTTGGAGAAAGGATAATTTCAAGGAATTCTACTGTTCCCTGGCCTCCAAGATGGTGTCTTCTTTAGATTACTTTTTGTGGGGTTATTTAAAATCTAAGGTTTATGCAAACAGGTCACAAACACTTAGTAATTTGAGACTGAACATTGAACGCTGCATTCGTGAGATTACGCCCAATTTATTGCACAAAGTCGTTGAAAATCAGTTTCGTCGAATAATAATAATAATACGTTTATTCCAACAGATCATGTACATGATATACATCAGAGAAAGAAAGAAAAAAAATATATACGCACGATCAAAGAAGCAAATACAATACATCACTATTAACAGAAGACGAACAGCACACATAACATAAATAAAATCAGAACAAATTCCAATAATATCAAAAAAACAAAATATAAAAGTATAGTACCTACGTAAATAACAAAGATCCTATGATCTATAATTTAAAAACTCCTCTACAGAATAAAATGCTTGCACGGTAAGAAATTTGTTTAATTTAGCGACACTACTGCTGCTGTTACTGTCTTCTCTAATATAAAGTGGTAAATGGTTGTAGCAATACTTCCTAAAGTAATCCGGATTTTTTTTAAACATGGATGGTTTGTGTTTGTCAGTTCTTAACAAATTTCCAGGCTTTGCATTATATCAACTGATGTTATCAACCTTCTCTTTTGATGTATGTACTTCTGAAATAACGGCCTGCAACTATCTCTGGGTTTCACGCCAAAGATGTGTCGTAATATTCTTTTTTGCTGAATGAACACAGCACTCCCCCATGCAATGATGTTAAAACTTAGAACCGAGTATGCTAACCTATAATACACATTAAGCAGTTGTTTCTGATCAAGCATCGATCTCAACTGTATGAAGTGCTAAGTATTTAGGTAATCTTTTACATTTTTAATTTACCGTTCGAATTTCGGATTTAAAATTCGATTTTCGAATTTCGGATTTAAAATTCGATTTTCGAATATTCGAATTTCGGATTTACTGAAATTCGAAATTTCGAATTTACCGAAATTAACAAATTTTGAAATTTTCGAATTCAACAGCACTAATAGCAACTGTTCATACTTGTGTGTGACTGCCACCCAAAGTTATTATCAATGTGCGTCCCTAGGAAGCTGGTTGAGCTAGAAAATCCTATCTGTACATTATCAATATTGATCAGTATATCATCCGTTTTCCTCCGACTGAAAAGTTGCATGCTGACTGATTTCGTTCCATTGATGATGAATGAATTTACTCGTGTACACGAAGCCGATGTGTCCACCTCGGCTTAAACGAAGTGCTATTCAAAACATAAACGTTATCGATTATGCTATAAGAAAAAGTGTGGTTATATCTGAAATAATTTTTGTTTTATTTCATTTTAAACTTATATCGTTCTTATAGGAAAACCCTGTATAAAAATCATATAAGCACCACTGGGAGTTCCTGAATAGCATGAAGATGACGCTGTTGAAGACAGAGCAGAGCATCGTGATTAATCAAAAGTAGGATATAACAGACTTCAAATTATTCGTACTGGAAGAAGAGGAAGATCTCGCCTCGCCTATGAACCAGTTTAATCACAACACCAGACAACAATAAGCCACAGTCAGCTTCAAATTGAAGTCTTATAATGTCTGACAAAGATGCAGAACATTGGTATTGAGTTATTTGCACAAAAGAGGAATCCATTTTGGAAACGATACATATGGGATCTAGGCAAACTATCAAAGAATATATCATTCACAGGCCCAAACGACAACGGAGTACTTTTGATGAAATTCTAGACAGACCAAAAGGCCATTAGAGGTTTTGCACAAAGACTTGGAATTCACTTCAATGCAACATCCTGATGGCTGCTGATGGCTTTAGCGGCACACGAAGATACTGATATTCGTCATTCGGACAGAACCACTGCTTGCCTAAATTGATGTATTGACGAATTGTTTATGAAACATCCAAATTTGTTAGAATGGGTTTTTAAGACAATTGCACAGTCGGAATGAAGTCAAAAAGTAATTAAAGAAAATACTTATCACTTAGTAGTCGGAAGAAATTGGTACAGAAGAATTGATCAAACACCTTAGGTCTACAATCTGAGGAGGAATGGTAAGCGTTTAATCGTACTAATCTACCTATATGACATATTGATTATACCGTAGGATACTACGGGATTACAATGGGACCTGACAGAATTGGCAAAAGAATTTGGTCTTAAAGATCTAGGAAATATCAAATACAGCTTGGGAATAAAATTCTCTCAAGATGGAGAGGTTTGGGATGTCGAAGGCAAACTCCTGGTTTAAAACTGAACAAACGAGAGTCGGAAATAATGTCTGTAATGCAGAAATCGTCTTATCGAGAGTAAGTTGGATCGATGATGTACTTGACTGTGTACACAAGATCGGAAATAGAATATGCTGTCAGTAACCAGAGCTAATTTAATGACAACTTCAATGTCTAATATTGGACAGCCGGGATTTGTGTTCTGACATGTCTAGAAAGTATCATCGACACTGGCTTAATTTTTAATGAATTTCAAACATCACGGATTGTATTTAAGCAATGGTCCAGTATATTGGCAATTTAGAAAACAATAACTGAGTAGTCTTTCTTCATTGAATTTTTTCGTTCTGAAAAGATGAAATTGGACAAGCGATTAGAAAACTGAAGAACAAATTGATGTCTTATGACGATGGAATATCTAGCTTCCTACTGAGGGATTGCAGAACTCTCTTAAGTAGCTTCTAGATATACGACAGATTTCTAAAGTTTGCCTTATCCTGAAATCTGGCGATTTGTCTGAAATACGCAATTACCGAGCGATTGCTCTGCTATGTAATTAAAAAAATATACTTTAATTTAAAAATTAACCACCAAGTCTCGGCTTATCAGCTTGGGATTATGGAACGGCGCTCTACATTATCGCATCTGACATTCTTCGAGCAAGTTGTGAGTGGCTAACTCCATAACTGGTCTGGGTAGTCTTGGTTTACATCGATATATCAAAGGCCTTTGACAGAATTGATTCTGGCATATTAATAAAGAAATTGAAAAACTTTGAATTCTGGAAATTTGTGCTGACGTTTTTTGAATCAGTTTTGATGAGGGGACGGCAATACGTTTCCTACAACGGGTTCAATTCTCAGATATATTATGCTACGTCAGGTGTGCCTCAAGGCGCCAATCTAGTTCCAATGTTATTTTTACTGTTCTTCAGGATCTACTTGATACATTCGAATATAAAAGATGCTGTCCAGACAAAATATCACCTTCCTCAAACTAAGGTCCCTACTCAGCACCTATATTTTCCATGTGAAGACTTAAGAAATAATATAAATATAAATATTTCGCAAAATCCTATAGATATATTTCTTACCTACGATTATATTCGAATTGAAGTTATAAACGAAGTTTATTAAGGGCAACGCAGTCAGCTTATAGTCGAATACAACGCAGTCACCGCAAAATCTTGTATATTTACGTCAAAACAGTGCCAGAAAGATGTCGTTTCGCATCGTCAGCCTTTTTGAAACAATAGGAAGTAAGCAGGCAATGAGCAATTATAAAGACGAATAATTCTCGGCTTTGTCGCGCGTTATCATCGAGATCTCTTTGAACTCATCATCGTCCTTTGTGTACCCTTATACATAAACCTCCTTTCCTACCACCTAGTATGCGCGACGATTTGCGTTCGTCTTACACCATCCATTCAGCGAGTATAGAGAAATTTCACGAGCAATCGTTGAGAACAATTGCCCAATCGAATTCCCTCATTGACGACTTCACCTCGGTCATCCTCCGAATTCCATACGACATGAAAATGTTGATAACTCATTCGTTTAATAATGAGAATCTTCCGATAATGATGATGGCCCGAATTTCGTGAGATGATTACCGGAAACTACAGAGTGTATAGGTGGAAATCGTAAGGAAGGATGGAGGGAAAGGGGGAAGGACGAAATCTCCAAGTTGTCATCACCGGAGATTCCCACGCTCATTTTCTATTCATTCTTGACAACGACAGGCACTTCGCTTCATTTGTTTGGCCTCATGCCTTATTCACGAAATCTATAACTAGCTGTTGATAAATTATAGAGGGTGCAAATGGAGTTTTGCATCCATTACATCAAATCCTTTCAACATTAGCGCACACCTTTCATATTTCTGATTGTTTCCGCCAGAAATACCCCCTCGTCTCACGACTCTCCCTTTCATGTCTCATCATATCTTCCGTAAGATCGAGAGGTAGTAGAGACCGTTTAACCTTTTGTTTTCGATTGTAGACGTATAACCCTCCCTTTTCAACAGCTCTTAATTATTCATCTGCTGCGAGTGCGAGAGCTACTGCCATCGCCTCGTGTTTTCGAACAATCAGGAAAATTAAATTAATGGATCGGTTTTTAATCGAATGAGCTCTTATTGTTTGAAAGGAATTGAACAAATACAAGCAGTTGCTTCGATGAGTACGGATACTGTTATGAATTGATAATAATAAGACAACAGAATGGTGTCGTTTAAAATTCTGAGTACATAGTAGTTTGCTGCGTGAGAAGTGTGACCGACTGACTAGTTTAAACATGCACGTACCAGGAGGATACTAGCAGGATATATTTCATTTCTTTTTTGACGTTTTGGGCCTCCCGAGGAGTGTTAGTAGGTGTTTCTCTGCCAAACCGGGAGATCATACCGGCATCTTGAACTACATGGAACAGACGCTACCATTGTCTATAAAGGCGGACAAGATCTTGTCTGTTTTTGGTTTCACTAGTGGATAAAATGTAATGACATTTCCAGCAGTAAAGCTACAAAAACCGTTTTCTACAAATCGTGGCCAGGAATCTCCTGCAGGTTTGTTGATGCTTCGGAAACGCTGAATGGCACGGGCATTGGAAAGATTGAAGATTGAAAATATGGGGAACCGGATGGCAAAGTTATTAGCTTAGGTGTCTTCCTCTCCATCCTACGGGTCGAAATAATCGCGTTCTAGATTTGTACAGACGGCATTTTGAAATATCTGTATGAAAAAGGATCGATAGAAATTCTATTTCGCAGTTAAACTGCCCTCAGAGCACTACAACCTATTAAGTTCGATTCGGAGGTGATGCTGAGGTACTATATGGAGCTTTGGTAACTGTTAAGCCACTCTGGAAGCAGAGGCAAGGAAATAACTAACAAGTTAGCACGAGCTGTCAGCCAACGACCATTCACATGTCCGGAATCGACTTCCCGGGATGAGACACTGTATAACTCTCTGGATTTATTCAAACGAGGAAAGACTCTGCAAGGCAGTGACAGGCTGAGCCTACTATACGTCATCTATATATCGAACAGTTCTATTATATGGTTTCCATCACATTTTATAGTAACAGTGCAGATAATCCCTGCTCACAAAAATAGCAGCGCTGTGAAATACTGTCAGTAACAGAATTTTTCTAGATGTATACACATATTAATTAACCCAATACGTTCATCAAAGTATCTAGTCCTAACACTTACTGATTTTTAAATCCAAGGCTTAAAAAAATGGTCCGAAAGATGTTCAACAAAAATGATTGCAAATGCCTTGAAGTGGGAAATAAAAGCTGAAAGGCGTGGTGAAAAAGGCTAACCATGATATAAGAGGACAAACTTATCTCGCGATGTGCAAGGAAGGACCCATTTATAACCCTTAGACAAATAAAAAATGTCTTACAGTTGACTATAAGCACTGTCACTGTTAGAAGACGGTTATCTGAGGCTAAACTCCACGAGAGATGTCCACGAAAGGTCCTGTTACTATGGAAATGATATATCCGCAGCCGCATGAATTTGGCGAGGAATCATTTAGAATGGGCTGCTTGCAAATGGAGGAATATTTTGTGGAGTGACGAGAGCAAAATAGTTCTTTTAGGCTCTAGTGGTCGCCGTTTGTATGTTTGCAGACCACCGAATGCAACATATAAACCAGAATTTTCCATAAAATCTATCAAGCATGGGTGAGTGAAAGTCACGGAGCAAGCCAGCTAAGCGATGGTTTCAAGAAAATAAAGTTGAGGTTATGGACTGGCCCGCCCAATCTCCTGATCTCAATCCGATTGAGCAGATATCAAAAAAAGCGGTTTCCGAGGCTAAACCAAAAACTGCTAAGGAATTATGGGAAGTAGTTGAAGCATCATGGTTTCAAATATCACCTAGACGTTGCCAACAGTTAGTCGACACAATGCCACGTCGTTATGGAGCTGTTATAGCAGATAAAGGACATGCTACAAAGTACTAACTAAATTCTAAATCGAATTTGTTAATGTTATTAAGTTTTATATTTAGTTTTCTCTACTACTGCAATTTTATTGAACAACATAGAAGTGGAATAGTTATTGGCTTTTAATCTTTGTACTTCTAACTATTTTGAGGTACTGCTATTTTATTGAACACAGCTACATCGCATGGGTTTATTGAACTCTTCCCTATGTCGAAATTGGAGGGGTGGGCAGGAAACCCTACCCGGTCTCCTTGCTAATTGCTCACTCGATCGTAGTAAGAAAATTAACTCTCGACAAGGTTTCGAATTCTTTTGTTCCGGTACAATCAGATCGAAAGGGCTAAAACAACATGGTCTTTCGGCCGAGTAGTCTTTCGTGGTGAATCTGACCATGAAGCAGGAATAAAACATCTTTCATTTAGCTTACATAATTATCAAGAGAGCTGTAGAACATTAAAATCTAAATCTGTCCGCCATCTATCTCGAACTGTCCCGTTAGTGGCCTAACAGGCTATAGTTACTCCCATTGTGACTACAATTTGATCTAAGGATACTTGTCATTGGAAGCAACTTGAATTTGCAAACTTAAGTCAATATAATTTTCTTGCTGGATTTCTTCTTAGCTATTTTGGGTTGATTATGATTTAAAACATCGTGATGAAATGTTAGCGCGGTCGACATTATTCATGTAAAATGGGGTCCAGTAGTAAAACCGGGGCACAAGTGAAGTAATGTTGGATATCTCACAGTTACGAGTCGTTCCCGGCTTCATTATCTATTATAATATGACCTTTAAGGTCACTCCTAAAGCTTCGTCAGAGTTATTAAATTACATTTGTTCGTCGAAATAACAAACAGCTGCTGGATACGGCCGCTAAATTCCGTGCTAGATGCTCTATTCTGGACGTAAATGAGCGGCATGAGGTGGTATTTGTACGGACACGGTCATAGGGACCAAAAATTATACGGAATCGAGTGAATATAGTCGTATTTACTGCGGGTATATACAGGATTTTAATTAAGGACGAAACTGTTAGGCATATATGTAAGCTAGTATAAAACATTAAATGTAAAGTTCATTTACTATGTTGTAGATTCTGGTTTAGTAATAAAGTCTTCTTCGTTAATATAGAAGTTTTGTCAAAAATAATGCTCCAAGAATTAATCACGCAACACAAATTACATACAAGAGCATAATTGCGTTTGAATCAAACCCGTTGAATTTATTCAAATAATGTTTAAAACAATTCATTCAAGGAATAAATTAAACAATAGAGTGTAATACTATTTTAATTCAGAGAGATTATCTTCTTCAAACGTCTTTTCACATAATTCCTTATTGTGTCATAATACATTAGTCTTAATGCTACTTTAAATATAAGTGATCCGAAACGTTCAAGAACGGTTAGGTTAAAATAAAAATTTGAGTCAGGGGGTTATCCCAACACACTAAATCGTAGGTGAAGTTCAGGAAAACCTTCGAATGCAATGGTGCTGTAAACATACTAATTCCGCGAATTGCTGCTAATTGCATATGTAAAGTATTCTCATGTCTACCAAGCATATGTGGTCTGATGATAATATCCGCTAAGGCGTGGAAGATAGCTTTGGTTTCACTTAAAGAGTCCCTGCAGATGTTAAATCTGAAACAAAACATTAAATTAAATCTCCAGTTTTAGTTTGGATTTATTGAGTTACCGATCCTCTACTCCTAGGAGGTGCCCGATTACTCTCCAAAAATGTACTAAGCTGTCATAATCTTCATCCGTTAAAGCCGTTAAGCCAAAACATTCTGGTCTAATTATGGCGAAACCTATGAAACCAAAAATAGTCCCTGCCAGTTCAAGTTGAGTAATACGAGGCATATCTGGGATTTTTCTAGCTTGTGAATTAGCCGAGTGGTGCATCATTTTAACACGATGTATTGATTGCCATAACCTAAAATATTATATAACAAGTAATTAAGTATGCGTAGCTAATTGATTTAGTCAAGTTTATAGATAATTGGATACTTACGTTGAGTTCTCTTGAAATCGCTAGTATACCATGTCATTACATGCTTAACAGTATCCCTGTATCTCGTGCAAGCAGTTTCTGGAGTACTTGAGTTCTTGGTCATCATAATTATTCGAAGAGATGTTTCTTCATTTAGTAAAGTTATCAGTCCCGCCAATTTCAGAACAAGTAAATTTGGTGCATAATCCACGAATATATTCTGGGCCCTAAAGGGTGAAATTATTTTATCGTATTAAATTGAGGGTTTTAAACGGAATACGTACCTTTTAAACTTAATCTCATCGTAATATGGTGGGAGTTGATCTCTTTGACGTTTGGTATTGTCGTATAGAACTTTACTACCTTCAGATTCTAAGTAATTGATAAATTTTGTGCCGGAAAATTTTCCTACTTCGTCTAGAAACTGTTCGCTAGGTACTATTGTATCCTCCTGAAATTAAAAAAAAGAATAAATTAGATTTTCGTAATATTTACGCAGGCGTAGACTTACCTCTAACATCCTTTAAAATTATTTTTTTATCTTCGTGTAATTAATCTGAAGAATAAAACTGCAAATTTTGATTATTTCATGTTTAATTTGCGTCAAATATGACGTTAGTGAGGTTATTTTCTAATACAAATATAATAAAGTAGTTAGTATAGTGTATTGAATAGAGATACTTTAGTGTAAAGAATCTTGAAAAATTGAAACTGCGCTTTCCTACCTGTGCTAAGCTAGTCTATGTCCAGCTCCAGTTAACAGTAGTAGAATTATTTAACCTTGGCGGTTATGACGATGTGTGTTTGAGTAGGAACTGTTATTATATACAATTGCGGAGATACATGTACTTACAAACCACAAATGATAAAGTTCCCGCTGTAATACAATGAATATGTTATCTGTTACTAGTGCTAAAATGTCTAGCGGGTTACAGTTTATTTATAATTGAAGCGAAGTTGATAAGAATATATACTTAAACCTAGATAGGTTAATTATGAATAAGGATTTTTTTATTGTATTTTTGATTAAACGAGTTTTGTTTGCAAATATATAGTAGAGATACGAAACTTGTTAGGAAACGTGGGTTTTTACATACTTGATCAAGGTCGAATAAATTTTTTGTGTCTAATCTTGTAGAATTTGCTATTTTTTTTAAGAGATGATCTATTTAGATTTTTGTGTACTAATGTAAGCTTTATAAATGTACATATATCCGGACACGTTTAGATAGATAAATACCTTGCGCTTAATATTTTAACCGTAGTAGTTTTGTAGAATGAGGATACTGCACCTGCATTTGGTGAATCATTATCATATGAAAAACGGTTTTTAAATATATTTTTAATTACACGTCACTAAGTTCGTAAAGTAGCGGATAAGTTCAATGCAAATTAAAAGGGGAGTTTTTCAAAGAAACTCTTGTACTGGGTGACCAACTAAGAATGTCGCTCGGCTATATCTCACGAACGGTTTACATTACAGTTTTGGGAAAATAATATTACTGACTAAAGTGACTCCGAGAAACATCTGAAAATTATTTAGAAAAGCCTCGGATGGCCGTTAGAGGGCGTAACTGATCACCAAAAATTTTAATACTTATTTTACGCGAAATTTACTACCTTAAGGTCTATCATAAGTATGAAAATCGGAATCTACTGAAAATTCTGCATACTTTACATCGGACAAGTTTTTTGTATTCTGTCAAATGATAATTCCGGTTCTGTCGAACCCAATTTTGCAAACTTAGTCTCGTTGGAAACAGCATTACTCCTCCAATCGAATGCTCACGAATTGGAAGCAATCTAATAAGTGACGTGCATACTAGAGGGCGCTGTTTAAATTTTTTAGGGAATTTTGTTTTTTCTCGAAAATATTAAATGAAAACATACATTTTTGAAAGCAAATTTAAACAGTAGGCTAAATTACCAAAAAATTGGCGAAAATCTGGTATCGCTATCTTTTACCAATCCGAAGATATCTTCAGAAACGTGTGGATGGTAAAAATTTCTTCTATAAATTTAAATTATTCTGCTTCCCGTGAACGAAATTTAGCAAATTTTGTCTTGTTAGAAAGGATTTTCATTGGTCTATGTTTAGTGATTAAAACTGTTTAATATAGTATTGTCCATTACCGCTAGACGGCGTTAAGGAGATTTAAATATGTAAATTTTATGATTTTTGAAGAGAACAGTGCGTGGAAGGTTATATTTATGCTTATACTATAAGCTAATGAATTGGAAGCTTAAGATTTTAGTGAAAAGCATAACGGTATAATTCAAATAAACAATGCAATCATAATAAAGTTAATATTAGTGGCGGCCCAAATCTTGAAGTTGTCTCCTATAATTTTCGACGGAAACTTTCATTCTACGACGAGTGGATAGAACTACAATCTCTATTTCTGTCTTAGAAATACTTTGAACGATATTTCCTATTTCCATAACCAAGTTGTTACGAGCAGTAAATCACGTTGCAAAGAATATATATTGTTTTCGCCCCCACAAATAAAAATCTAAACAAGTCAAATTTTGGGTCCTAGGTAGCCATGGTAATAGACTGGGGTGTTACACCTACCTATCAGGGGCCAGAAAATTGCGCCCTCTAGCGGTCATCTTACTCTGTTCTAAATAATTTCTAGATGTTTACCGGGATCACTTTAGTCAGTGCTATTTTTGTCCCAAAGCTGTACTGTAAACCGTTCCGATATTCCTGATTCGTCGATTTTTATTTTTGGTCTAGTGATTTTTTTTTTACAGAAAATTAACAGAACGTGAAAGTATTTAAATCTTGCGCGTTAACGGTTTTGCAGTTGTTTAGTACGACTCATCCTGTCAAACTATGATGTGGCAGTTGTTTAGGCAACTCATCCGGTCAAGTATGGTATGCAGTGGCTAAGGTAAGGCGGCCGATTCCACAAGATATGTCTATATTATTAGATTTCGAAAGATAATTTTGATTGGTGAAATGAATTTTATGAGCGAATGCAACAATTATGCAATAATAATGGTAATTTTGTTAAGAGAATAATTTTTTCTAATAAGACAGCAAAATTGACTTTATTGGAAAACTGAAAATCCTCATTGGGTCGTGAAATTTCAGTCACAAAATTCTCAAAAAGTTATCGTATGGTGCGGTATAGTTGAGGAAAGAAATCCATACTTAAAGATATAATCGCTGGTGAAAGATGCTTCTGGATTTTCTACAAAATCAGATTACTTTTATAATTTTGAATTCGGATTTAAAAGAACTCGATCTACACCAGCACTAATTGTCGTTCTGTAATGAAAAGATATCGAATTAGGTTTACAAACATAAAATTTAATTTTTCCTGCAAAATACTGCTAGATTTATTACAGGCCATGTTGAGGTGACAATAAAAACGTTCCTATTCTTTCTTCTATTCTTCGTTCTAATATTACCTTAACTGCTTCTAAACAAGTAGAAAGTAAAAGTTAAGTCGTTGTTGCTGATTCATTTTTCAAAACATTGTCCAGCGCAAACCAATTAATTTGTCTTTGCATATGCTATTGTTTCTGTTAGTCTAAAATCACAAGTTGAAATTAGCCGTTTCTCAAAATATAAACACAAGAAATACAACTTTAAACAAGCTGCCCCTGAAGAACAACAAAAAATTGAGCTTGAATAAATGTATAGAACTTCATGCAAGAATCGAAATAAAGTGTAGGATAATTACATCTATCTGGGTGCAATTTCCTGCTATTAGAAATTGGCCCATTTGCTTCCAATCTATAAATCTGCTTACAACTCTTCAGTAGAAAACTACGGCCCAATATTGCTGTTCTCCAAAATGTTGAGCATATAATATCCGAAGCAATTTTTACTACCTGTCATATATACGAGGTGTTACAAAAATAAATCAATTCGTTAGTCATATAGTCTTTAGCTTATCTTTTGGTTTTATCTTATAGCATATAATGCTGCACTAAATTTATTTTCCAATGACGAACATGTTCTTCAAACTTGAGCACCAAATCAATAGTCAACCCCAGAAATTTAACTGTCTCCGTTTCCTGAAATAAGTATTCCGTTCACCAAAAAATGAAGTAACGCCGTTTTGTTTGCATTCGCGGAAAAGCACTCATTGACTCCTCACACCATCTAACCATACCCTCAAGAAGTGAGTTGGTTATAGTATATAACATACAACTTGTACCGTCGGCATATTACGAAAATGTGTATGGGGGTAGATGTGATTAGAGATCGTTCGTATAAATCAGAATTAGCATTGGTCTTAAAATCGATCCCTGAGGAACACCGCAGTGAATATGGACAGATGCTGTTGGGAACGTCCTTCTAACATCATCTTGTTCAATATGCAATGCTACTTTTGTTACTCTTCTCGATAAATACCAACATAATAGATCGTAGGCCACTCCATGAATATCAATCCTTGTTTAATAAAACATAATGATTTAAGACACCAAAAGTTGTCAACGTTTCTACCATCCAGATCCTCATATATTCTACTTAAAGCATTATAAGTAGGTAGCGTGATTAGTAGACTTACCTGAGACAAAACCGAATTGACTGAATGAAACCAATTATTTTTACTGAGATAATCAACCAGACGTACGTTAATAACCCGCTCAAATATTACTTATTTTTAACTGGGCAAGGAAAATGCCACTTTGCAAACAACTGTTAATGATGCACACGAGTAATTCTTCAGTTTTTTTCTGTCGAACTTTTTGCGTCTTAGATATTATGATATAAAAAGATATAACTACAGCCCGAAATATCAAAAATTAAATAAAAGCATAAGTTAAAAATAACTTGATCTATAGCTTAAAAATAATTCAGATAAATAAAATTACATATCGTTTAGCTATTTCGGTACTATTTTGACAAGTGTAACTTCTTGTAATCGTCAGCACTCAACTAAACTTAACGAAAAATTCACGCGCATAATAATCATAGTTAGCTATGAAGTTTTGAAACTGCAAGAAAATGTGGCGGACACATGAAATGTTGAAATCATCAAAGTCCCATTATTTTAACTCAAAGAATAAATACTTAACTGATTGACTTACTTTGTTTGTAAGACCCTGTATAACTAATGTCCAACAGAAACAAATACAAACAAATCTATTCGAATTTTCCTTCGATCTACTTGATCATTCATTAGTAATCTATAAACTATCGCTATATGAGATAGGCACTACATTACTGTGTTGAATAATGTTATACTTAAATGATAGAATAGTGACGTTTTAGTTTGGGCAATCCCGACCGATTCGCAAATCGATCCCAAGCAGCATTTTTAGTCGCTGCTACGTCCCAGCGACTGTTGTTGGGAATTATAAAGTTGTGGTTACTAATGACGGGAACGTAATTGCCACGTTTCCATTACGTGCCAACGACCAAAATGGGGAACATTTTGAAGGTGATAGCTACGTAAAAAATTCTACCCCGCTACTTATACCGCTACGTCGCACTTACGTTCCAACTAAGTGGCGGGGACGTAGCGGCGTGGTCATTGCTACTTTATAAGGTTTCGTTTGGGTCAGGGACCGCTTGTCGTTATCGCTTTGTCTTTCTCTTACATATTTAAAAAGAGCTTTTAAGTATCTCCCGTCATTATTCAGCCGCGGCACCCATAATGGAAATAATATTTGTAGGTTTCAGGAAATATATCGCTTGTAGGGGTACACACAACTTTGCCGATTTACAATTTCGAATACAAAGAAATTCAAAACGCTTAAAAAATTCTGTCAAATGTGCTGTTGATAGATTGAAAAATTAAACGCGCCATCTCGAAATATATGTTTTACAATTTTTTTTTTCGGGAAGACAATAAAAAAATACATGAAATTGGTGAAAGGTGTTGAAATGTTTTTCTAACCTTTCTTCTAATTATAGGAATTCAGTTTCGCTTTAATTTTGTTTTTTCTTATGATATTTTGAGGATACTGTAATTGTTGTACAATAAGGAAATTGAAATTAATGTAATGGCGTCCTACATTTTGTCAGTAAATATGGCGCATTTTGCAGAAATTACTGGAAAGTAGGATTGGCAGAGTGGGAAGTAAAAATTACTGTGAAGTAGTTTTTGTAAGTAGCGAGATAATTAATTTCACCTTAAATATTACTACACAGTTCCATAACTTTGAAGGAATTTCAAAAGTAGAAACGACGTCGTAGTTACTTTCAACGCTACCATAAAGTAATAAAAACTTTGAAGTGAAATATTGGTAACAAAACAACGTTACAGAGACTATCGAATATCACTTTAAAGTTTGTGCCACCTTAAAGTTATTTTATATAGTAACAGTCTCATTCCAGAAACTTCAAAAGCTACCTAGAAGTACTGAAACTATTAAGTTCCAAATTGTAGTAATAATAACTACATAATTGCCAAAAACGTTTAAATAAAAGTAGGAAAAACTAGAAAGTTGTTTTTTTAGTGATATTAACGTAACAACGACTTGTCTGAAGTTCCGATCTCGGTTACCGGTACTTTGATGCTGCTTGGGATCCTCCTCCTTCTTATCCTAGTTTCACTCTTAACTAAAATAAATAATAAATTTCTGGTGTATGAGGATGATTGGCTAGTACTGTTGAAGATAAATAATTAGTTAATTATATATTTATTAAACTAAAGTTAACTGTTTAAAATATACATCTTTGCGATTATTAAATGACTTCCTTATTATTTCCTTGTTATTAACTTTAGACCTCGCACTTATATCAAGTAAACTACTCGTAAACATAGTTACATGTTAATATAATTTATAGAAAAAATTAGTAAACATATCCAGATTACTTCAATTAATATTCTCAGTTTTGTAATTTCTCGGCTTGCAATGTAAATACAGAACATCCTCAAGGACATTTTCAAGAACGTTACTTTTACTGCAATAATGCAATAAAACCGCGGGATAAACACGGGAATAACATGGTGGAAAAAGTGCAGGCTTTGCACACGTTCCCGCCGTGAAAATCGTAAATTCCCTGTTCATCTTGTTTTGTTTGCGGCGCCGTAAAAAATATGCCGTCGGGCACGTCCTTTAATCGCGCAGCTCGCACTTGCCTTGTGTCCCTTTTCGTATAATTGCGGAGCAGCAACTGTGCGCGATGATGATTGCGAACATTCACTTTGTAAGCGGCTGTTAATGTTATTGGTGGAGATCGTTACACAATTTGTTCGAGGGAGAATGCTCTCTTTTCGTTGAAAATTTCATTTTTTACGCTACGAAACGGTTAATCGAAATATACGAGAAACAAGGATTATGCATGTGTGTACAGGAACGTATAAACACGCTTGTGGTGTTTACACGCATTTAACAATTTTTTTTCTACCTTTCAAGGTATTTAAAGTGATCTAGTGAAAGAGGTAAAAAGTTTTAGATCATTTAAAACACAAACGTCATGGATATACATATATGGCATTTCTGCTAAACTTTTGAGACGTGGAGTATCTTGTTCAACCTCTGACACTATTTCGGAAGTGTTACAAAAGAGAGAAGAACCCTGTGCACTCCTACGAGAGAACTCTAGTTGCAACGTTGCTTTTGGTAAATCAACTTTTTGGTAACTCCCTTGCGTTGTGTAACTGTGTCTGTGTCAAAGACACAGTAAACTACATAAAACACGTACTTATGCGTTATGTCTGTAATGGTACCTTTATGCATGGTTCGTCATCCATGCAATAATACGTTGGTACTCAAAGTGTTGTTTTGATATACTATAATCGAATTTATTTCCTAGCATAGAAATAGCAAAAAAGAAATCTATTTTTATAAAGCTGCTGTGGACGAATTGCTTCCATATTTGTTGTGTATTATATCATTTTGAATCCACCGACAATTATATGTCTGTACATTTATAGTTGTCGTTTGAAACAAATTGATTTCATCGTATTCAATTTTAATTGATATAATTATTGCGTTTATTACCAACCATATTTAGGGAGCAAAAAAATCGACTCAGACCGCACTCTCGCAGTAAAATGTCAGTGGCACAAAAAATATAACATAGATTCCAGTTTTGCTTTTCAAACCTTTAAGTTCAAGATCTTAACATAAAAATGACTGCACATTCTTCTAAGTTACATTTCTTTTTTTTTGAAAAAATAAAGCTGTTTTAGGATGCTAAAACTTCAAAAACGACGCGGAAAACTTAAAAGAATAGACTAGGTAATATCAAGTACATTTTTATTTTAATTTTCAAAAAACATTATCAATATTTAGTGTTACCACCCGTAGCCCTAATTACCGCTTGTAAACGGTTTTTCATGGAATGAGCGCTGTTTTGCGAGATAGCGTCCCACTCTTCGGTAAGTGCTGCTTGAAGTTCAGCTCTTGTAACTGGTGCAGGATTTCCAGCCCGAATTTTCCTTTTGAGTTCATTCCACAGGTGTTCAATAGGATTCAAGTCCGAGCTGCGCGCCGGCCAGTCCATAACTCGTATTTCAAGTTCTTGCAAGTAATGCCTTACGGAAACTGCACTGTGTGGACGGGCATTATTTTGTATGAGAATGAAGGTTTCCCCGATAAAACCAACGTAAGGAACGACATGGTTCTCTAGAATTTCTTGGATGTATCGGTTCGCAGTCAAACCTCCTGCTCGGCCGCCGGTTTCAATAAAAACCAGCTCGGTTTTTGCGTTCATAGAAATGCCAGTCCGCACCATACAGGAACCTCCTCCAAAAGTCACCTTTTCTGTTATGCAGCATTGTGCGAATCTTTCTCCCGGCCTTCTGTATACTTTTGCTCTTCTGTCACTGCCGTGCAAACACTATGCTTTCATCCGAGAACAGTACAGAGCGCCATAGCTCGTTTGTCCAATCAACATGCTCTCTTGCGAAACGGAGACGAGCTGCTCGATGGGCTGGGGTCAATTTTGGACCCATAGCTAGCCTTTTGGACTAAGGTGAGCTGCCTTGAGTCGTCTTCTGACTGTCCACCAACTAACAGCCAGTCCCGCGTTTCTCTGAGCTCCCGTTGAATTTGTACCCCGATGAGAGCCCTATTACTTAAAGAGCTCTGGACAATGAAACGGTCATCTCTCACTACTGTGCACCACTTTCTGTCGGAACTTCTTCTTCGATGAAAGGTACCATTCTCCTGATACGGCAGACTGACTCATGTGCAGCACACGACCGACTTCCCGTTGATTATGGCCTTGTTGCAATAATGCAACCGCTTGGGCTACTTCGGTTGTAGTATCCATTAGCAGCTAATATTCCTAAATGTAGCTGACGGAAATGTATACTGGTTGACGTTTGACAGCCAACTAATACGGGTTGATAAGGTTGAAAGCCTTTTAAACGACCTACTGGCTTGCAAAGAACAATGATGTCAATTTATACAAAATCTTGTGATCATCGATCACAACAAATCGTAGGGTAGTCTAAGTGTATAAGAAGCGTACGTTAAAAGAATATGCACTTATTTTAAAGCTAAGATCCTGTATTTAAAGATTTAGAAAGCAAAAAAGTGGAATTTAAGTTTTAGTTTTTGTGCCAGATGTAATTTAATGCGAGTGTGCAGTCTGAGTCGATTTTTTTGCTCCCGAGTGTATATAATTGTGAGTATTTTTTCTAATTTAAACTGGTACTAGTCTACATCATTATGAATGTAGTCGTATGTGGTAAGTTTGTTACTATTCTTGTTGCATTCACCTTCTACTTTCCGTATCTGTCTTCTTGTCCGTAAGTCACCAGCTAACGATTCCGCTACTGTAAAGCACGTCCTTGTTATAAAATTATCAAATATGATGGCTGTAATGGGTGTATTAATTATTCAGTTCTTATTACGAAGTTTTGGCATCTGAATTAAACATCACACTCAAAATTAAAATTATTTGTCGTGGCTGTAAGCACGCCATGCTTCAAATATTATTAAGTAAAACAAGATGAAGTTTAAATTTAAATTTATTTGATTAAAATAGAGAATATTCCTTAAATTATACTAATAAAACAATAAATGTTAATCTAAATTAAAATTAATGCTGTGGCAATACTAGACAATGTATTCTTCGTTACCGGTGACTAACCGCCTGTATCCGCCAAAACATTTTGATCCAAAATTATGGATCCCAATTGGAAAGACTTAAATTGGAAGACCTATATATGGGAGTGGTGCAAGATATCATACATTTTAGATTAAAACATTTATTATATTGAAGAGAGTCAAGGCCGGAAAGATTAATAGATTTAAATCAATAGATAATATACATACAGGGTGGGGCATTAGTAATTAGTTAGGAAGTCCAATTACTCCCGTATTATAAGAGAAATGAGAATACGTTATTAAGAGCAAAACTACAAAACTTCCCATATCTTCTAAAGTAAAATGAATAACATAGCAAAACCTGATATTATAATAAAGGTAAGGCCTAGAAGAATCGTAAACAGTAAAAATATACAGGGTGTTCCGTTTAAAATAAAGCTTTAGTTGACCCTGTCTTTATTTGACACCCTGTATAGTTAAAAATACTTTTAGGCTATACCCCTCCATGCGCTTCAACATTTATCTTAATAACATTTTCATTTCTCTTATAATACAGGAGTAATTGGACTTCGTCGCACCAATACCCCACCCTGTATGCAAGTCAGATAAGCCAACAATTAGAAAGCATACTTGGTGCAAAGTTAAGCTATTATAAAAATAAATAAAAACTTTAACTATAAGATACACATGTTTCTCAAAAAACGTAAACAAGTAAAGGTTAGTTTCGCTTGAAACTTTTAAATCGGTTAAAATTTATCTAAATTCGACTTGATATAAAATTCTTCTATACCGACTCTAGTTAAACATTGAATCATTAATAAAATGTTTTAATCATCTTCTAGCATAAATAATTATTTTTAAATTAGAAATTCGATTAATAATCATAATTTTACTAGCACAAAAAATTCTAAACAGTGTTAGCTAATAAAGAAACACCTATTTTCAGACTTATAATTTATCCCATCTGAGAATCTCTTATGATTTTAGTTCTAAATTTATCTTAGCGACATCTATGATGGTAGGTGAATGTTCTACCCAGGTTTTCCATTGACTTGGTCGAGTCCGTGACGGTCGTGAGTACCTTGTGAGGACGATTACCGTGCAGCAACGCCAAAGCACTCGCAATGAAGAAAACATCGAGAAGATCAAAGAAATTCTTCGAAACCACCACTTGTGTCTGCGACACTCATCTAAGAAGAAATTGGGATAGCGAAAAGCACAGTCTATCGAATGTTAAACCAAAGATTTGGGCAAACATAAGGTCTGTGCGCGCCTTCGTGCCGCACACTCTGATAGACGAACAAAAGATTGGAGAGTTCATCATTGCAAAAACATGTTAAAAATGTCCCAAAGAAATCAGGCAGGCATGTCAGCCATTGTAACCGGTGATGAAACGTGGTGTTTTCAATACGAGTCAAAGACAAAACGTTAGAGTGCGACATGGAAGTCACCAGAAGAGCCAAAAGAGAAAAAATTACGCTTTCAGAAGAGCAAAACTGGGCGCAATGCTGACCGTTTTTTTCAATTCAAAGGGAATTGTTCAGAGTGAATTCGTCCTAGAATGTTGTAGAACGGATAATATAATCTTGAAGTCTGAAGTCGACGAGTATTTGTTGCATGACAATGCACCATCGCACAAAGCCATCGTGGTTCGTGAATTTTTGACCAAAAGGTGCATCATTGTTATCGATCATCCACCGTATTCACCTGATTTGGGTTCGTGACTTCTAGATATTTCCCAAACCGAAATGGGCGATCAAAGGAAATGGTTTCGCTACCATCTCGGTCGTCCGAAAGAGCCCTAAAGTCCATTCCAACCAATAGTCTATACTCACATAAAAATTATTTTGCAATAATCGAGAGAAAAATATCCGACATTGACAAATTACTGTTTATGAAATATATTAGAAGAGACTAGATAAAATGGATCGTAAGAATTTTTAAATTCGTTGAATCAGATAATTATTAAAAAGTTGATCCACTTCAAAATTAAGTTTAAATTACCTGTACTAGTCGACCAATTTGAAACTTTTATTGAATCATTGAATCATTTATGGCACTTTAATTAGAATCAGAATATAAATATAACATTTATG
>CM043016.1:183287071-183404032 GCA_023690525.1 Holotrichia oblita
GTAAGTAGCTTTTTTTTGTGTATCTACAATATTTTCCTTTGTTTTTCTTTATTTTATAAAGAAATATTTTATATATATACTAAATAAAATAAATTAAAAAAAATAAATGCCACATTTAACCACAATTTCGCAGAAAATGAAATTTTGTTTTGCTATACCTACATTTCCTTTTCAGATTTATAGATTCATTATGACATACAGGCGTTCTCGATGTGATCTTTTTAGTATCTTACAAACACAAACTGGAGGTCATGAAAGTCAAAGGCAATATTTATTAAAATACATAATCTCTGACGTAGGTCTTGATGAATTGCCAGATCAAGCAGTTCAAATAAAGACATTAAAAAAAGATGTATCAAGATTTTGCAGCGAAATATATCGTTGACTTTGATGCATTTCAAAATATGATTGATAGATTTTAAATAAAAATAGCAAATGGTTAACTTCCTATTTTGTCATATTACTCATCACTGTTGTACGCCTTCCACATGTAAAGGAGGACGACCTACTGTAGAGTTTTCGAAAAGCAGTTTAAGATCCAAGCGTAGCAAAACTTTACAATTAAGGGAAGCGTCAGAGTCAGCCGAAAATTTAGCTTTTGCAGCAAGAATTAAATTTAAAGAGTCAGGGAATATAAATGCTACAATGCAACAAAAATTAGCCGAGCTTGGAAAGCTGCATCCAGTACAAAGATCAGCAAGTACAGTGTAGAAGAAGTATTAGCATTATATCTGGAGGCTAAGTTAACAAAACATCAATATAATATAATACGCCAAAGTGCTCAAAATAAAGGTACCCTTCATATAAGGAAATTCTTGAAGCAAAAAAGGCGTGTTATCCTGAAAGAGTATATGTTTCTGAAAGCTGTGCTAAAATCAATATCTTCAACATCCTCTTGATCACACTGTACGTCGTATTTTAAAAAGCCAGGAAGTTATTTTAGTTGAATTAACAGACGATGTTAGGTCTAATATGGTTTTACTAAGCAATTGGGGTTGTGATGGGAGTAGCAGACACACTGAATATAAACAATGAGCTGAATGTGAAGGATTTTCTGATGCTGATATTTTCTTTACTTCACTTGATCCAATTCAGTTGTTTTCGATTGACAAAGACAGCATAAAAGTTATTGTATGGCAAAACTCAAAACCATCCTCCCCCAATTATTGTCGACCAATAAAGCTGCAATTTCGTAAAGAATCACCTGAACTTGCAAGACAAGAAATACACGAAGTTGAGGACCAAATAAAAGGTCTACACAATTCGGTGTACACATACGATAACAAGGAAGTAAACGTAGAACATTCTTTGTCTTTAACGATGGTGGATGGAAAACTATCCAATTCCATCATATTTACCGCATCTACTCAGACTTGTTACATTTGTGGGGTAACACCTAAACTAATGGATAATTTACAAAACATTTGTAAGAGGGCCTCAGATGAGTCTACATATCGATTTGGTCTTTCGACATTACATAGGTGGATTCGCTGTTTTGAGTATTTACTTCATGTAAGTTATCACTTCATTGTAAAAACTTGGCAGGTCAGTGACTGATTGGGGATCAACCAAAATCTGGTGGAAGTGGAATGTCGAATGACGAAAGTACTGCAAGATGCTTTTTTCAAATTGCAGATATTTCTTCAGATATTACAGGGATAGATAATGAACTTATTCAAAGGTTTCATATAATATTAACAACTTTATCCTGCGGATTTTCAATAAACGTGCAGGAATTCGACGAATATGCATTGGAAACAGCTGAACTATTCATTCAGCTTTACCCTTGGTATTACATGCCTACTTCTATACATAAAATTTTACTGCATGGATCATCAGTAATATCTGGTGCAGTACTTCCAATTGGTGACATTATACCAATTGGAAGAAGTGACAAATACAGGTGTTATCCATATGTTATTAACGACATCGGACAATTTCATTAAAATTGTACAACCCACCATCGAAAAGAAAGTACTTTTATTGTTAGATGGTCACACCACACCCAGTAAAAATTTAGAATCTATAATTCTTGCATGGGAACATGGGGTTATTACGTTGCAATTGCCAGGTCATACGACCCGTAGATTACAAGCACTTGATGTGGGTTTTTCAAACCCATGGGAACATATTACACACAAAGTGTAGAAACATGGTTACGGATAAATCCTCGTAAAAAAGTGTCGATGTTTCAAGTATCCGGACTACTTGGAAAGGCCTACGCTAAATCTGCACGCGTACATGTTTTTGGCGATCACCATTTCGCGGCTGCAGATAATTTGGAAGAACTTCATGTCGTCGCCGACGAAGAAAGTAACGAAAACAAGGAAGAGGATACCAGCAACGACGAAGAATACAGTGAAAATGAAGTGGCTCACGAAAACATTGTGGTGGCTAAAAAGAAACTATTTGAAAATGAAGGAAGTGGGAACAAGTCGCAAACCCATTTAAATATCTCTATATACCAAAACCAATAAATTTTGAACAAGCACTACAAAGGGGACCACAACGAAAATCATTGGACAATGAAGAAAGAAAAAAGGCAAAAAGGTGTCTCCAAGAAAACAGATCAAAATAAACAAGCAAAAGAAATTAAGAACGCAAACGAAAACTAAAGTAAACGAGGACCGGTGGTTTTGTACCATCTGTGAGGAAGAAGACCAAAGGGACATGATCCAGTGTATGCTGTATCGATGTTGGGGACATGCAGACTGTGCTAATGTCAGTCCTAAACGCAAAATCTAAACTGTATCTCATGCTTGATGACAATGTCATAATGATCATGATCCAATTTAAGATGCTGATGCTCCATTTAGGGCAATGGATTTCTTAAATTGGTCCATTTGCAACAAAATATTTGTTTTTCATAGAAAAATTTTTTTTGTCAAAATGTTTGTTGTCAAAAGTTTCTTAATATAATAAAGTTTTGTTTGCGTTTGATAAACCAATCTTTTTTTACTTTACCTATCCTCAATAACAAACAATTTGCAAACTGGTCCATTCACGGCGACCTTCCCCTACTACGCGATTAACAAACTCGGGTGATTCCGGCTAAAATCGATACCTATAGAAAAATTTCTTGCATAAGCCCCGCAAAGCCCTAAGAAAAGGGAATCACATTTATCACGGCGTAAATTTCAATTCCTTCGAATCGATATTTCCATAAGTCAGAGATTACTGGTCTATCATACGTCTCGCGCTACTATTATCTCTCCTTCTACCCTCTCCACTACCACAATGAAAGACGTAGCCAAAATTTTATACCCGATCATTATTACGGCGGTTATCGCCCGTTAAGTTTGTTAAAAACGTCAGAGATCTCACCCCTTCTAACATCAGAGGGATACATTGATGTCTTCAACTTTTCGCATTACGAGATGTCCGTCCTGGATAGCAAACATCCAACCGACAATTCATAAAGAGAAATTGAAGTAGAATGAAGATGAAGGACAATTATTCCATCGTTGGATCGATGGTGGTATGGGCTGGTACTGGTTGTAAGTCTTTCGCCTCGTTTCAACCACGTTTCACCTGGGTAAAACGCCTTCCCTTCGAACTGGAGTCGCTCAAGTGAACCGGAAAACGCAGATAAAGTGAAGTTCGATGCGACTGAGGGAAAACTTGCCAGATAATTTAATAACAAAGACGAAATTACCGCGGAACATTCTTTGAAAGCGCATCGGTGTATTATTACCGATAAGTTCGGCGTATTATTGGTGAAAAGGAGGACTTGTGTCGATTGTTACCGTAGAATAAGAAATAAACGCGTTAATTTCAATAATAAGAGCATTTTAAGTGGTAAATTCTTGCATTGCATTATTTCGCTATAACGACGTTCAACAACGACTTCAACTTATTACGAAATTAGCGGCGCGGAGGCGGTTAATACATTCACCTTTTGTCTACCTAAAATTAGTGGCAACAGCTCCTGGCGACCTTACCAGTCAGTAGAGTCGTCGTATTTAAGGAAATGAAACGCTTCGGCTGCTAACAAACTACGCACTAAGATCACTCAAGTGCAAACTAGAAACACTAATGATACGTATCTTTATAAACCGTAAAGAGAGAGCGGGTCAGAATAGTAACTATTTTGTTTAGCTTTGTATTTACTGTTTAAGATCGTTTCAAATTATTCTGCAACGAAGGAATTATTTTTTAATAATAATAATAATAATAATAATAATAATAATAATAATAATAATAATAATAATAACTATGTCATGACCTTTATGAATGTTACAACCTTAGTGAACCCGACAGGAAAGGTTACATGAAGCGATTACATCAATTATGGATAGAACTGCAACCGGAATATAAACATCTAACATCCCAAAACCTTAGAGATCAGGTTGCAGCATTAAAGAGGAGAGGATTCCGCCCTACGCAAAGTGAGGCATTAAATCCTCCAATTTCACCAGTTGCACAGCAAACGCCTTGTATCCCACACGAGATGACGGATGACATTGAACCAGACTTGAGAGATAAATTTCAAACATTTATGAACTTGCCGTATAGTAGCCGGAGAAGAAACATCCACTTCAAGCAAAAAATTAGTCAACACACGATCGCGCAATTAAATAACTTAATCCTGCAACACCTCCCAGCAGACCCCCGCATAGACGAACTGTCGCGTCTGACATTTGCTGCGGCTTCCACTGCCACTCGGAAGCTACCAGTAAACGAGCAACTGCAAAATATGAAGATTAGAACACAACAGCTAAAGGAAAAACTTCTGCAATGGCGGAAAAAAGCTTCCCAGTTACAAAGTCTATTAGACTACATAGTATCCAAGAAAAAATTCACCAAAAACATCAGAAAAATTGCTATGAATATAAAACGAACTCACCATACACTTAATAGGCATATACTTATCTTACTCAAGCAGCAGGCAATTGACAAAGTGCGTTCACTCACAGCAGCTCGAAAAAAGATCGAAAAATCAGCTAAAAGAATAGATCAAAACAGATTGTTTTCCACAAAGCCTTCAAACTTCTTCCGTGAGCCGGCACAAAATATCGAAAACTCTTTAGACCCAGAAGCAACCAAAACTTACTGGAGTGACCTATACGAGCACGATGTCGAGCCGAACGAAAATAATGACTGTTTAAATAACTTTAAGAAATATTGCGCCACCAAGGCTATGGAGGTACCACTGCGACAAATAACTCCAGAGGATGTAAAGCGAGCACTACAAAATAAACCGAATTACTCTGCCCCTGGTCCTGATGCCATCAATGTTTTTTGGTGGAAGAAGCTAACCGCAACTCACAAACACCTAGCTGATATTTACAATAAATTCGTGGACGGAACGATAAAAATTCCTGAGCATCTATGTGAAGGGCGAACAGTACTTGTGTATAAAAAAGGAGACCCAGTAAATCCTGAGAATTATAGACCTATCACCTGTCTAAATGCAGTGTATAAGATCTTCACTTCCATAATAATGGAGCGCATCGTTGAAGCCATACACCCAATATGGATGGATGTGTTTGAACAAAGAGGCTGCAAACGAAATGTCGCAGGAGTACAAGAAAATATTTTAATTGACACAAGCGTATGTAAAGATGCAACCACGTACCAAAGAAACATCTCTATGGCGTGGATAGATTACCGCAAAGCCTTTGATACAACTTCACATAAAGTCATCCTAGAACTGTTGAAGATCATGAAAGTAGAACCAAAGATCATTGGTACTATTCAGCAACTTTTCCCAAAATGGTCTACCAGAGTAGTACTGGGACGCGGAAGACATGAAACTTTAACTAACCCGATCAGATACCATCGTGGTGTGTTCCAAGGAGATGCATTGAGCCCTCTACTTTTCTGCATTACATTGCTACCGTTATCGATAGCTCTGAGAAAGCACCCGGGTTATATGGCTGGTCCGCCAAACAACAGAAAACATAAAATCACTCATCTCTTCTACGTCGACGATCTGAAACTCTATGCGTCGTCTGAGAAGGACCTGAACACCATGGTTGACACAGTCCACTCTTACAGCAGTGATATTGGTATGCAATTTGGAAATGACAAATGTGCCACCATTCATTTTAAACGAGGTAGATTACTCACGGAGGGAAAATCATTAGAACTGGTCGATGGAACAGCAATAAGGCGTTTGGCGGAAGGCACGACTTACACATATCTTGGATTACCGCAAAACAAACTAAATGACATCAGCCAAGTAAAAGCGAAACTCACAGAGTCGTATATACAAAAACTAAAAAAGTTTGGAGTTCTGAACTAACAGCAATGAACAAATGCAAGGCCACTAACGCACTAGCAATGCCTACGTTAAGTCACACCTTCGGAGCAATTAGATGGACTGTCGATGAAATCCTCAATATTGACAGAAACACAAGGAAGATCATGACAAGATACCGCAGTCTACACCCAAACTCATCAGTTCAACGCCTGTACATTTCAAGACAGGAGGGAGGTAGAGGTCTCATACGCGCAGAAGACCTTCACAACCGCATCGTCATAGCCACAGCAAGTAAAATATACAATTCCAAAGACCCATTACTGAGATTTGTAAAGGATCACGAGTTAGCTGAAAGGGGCGCGTTCCTCTTCGGAGCCGCCACAAGAGCAGCTTCAACATACAATTTAAAAATCGCATATGTAAACCGACTAAATACGGAGACGAAAACATTTCTGTCAGAGACCCCCACCCAGCAAAAACAATATATAACTGAAATCGTACAGTCACATTTAAAGACCACCCACGTGCAAAAGCCCATGCACGGTATATACTACAAAAACATAACCGAACAACAACTGGATAAACATCTCACTTTTGGCTTTCTAACATCTCCTGGACTATATTCAGAAACAGAGGGCTTCATTCTGGCATGTCAAGACGGTGTGTTCCCATCATTAGTCTATAGAAGGGAAATTCTAGGACAAACACTTGAAAATATAAAGTGCAGAGCCTGCAATACTAACCCGGAAACAACCATGCACTTGCTCTCCGCCTGCCCGAAGTACGCACCAACGATTTATATAGCTAGACATGATGCTGCATTAAAGGTCATCTATTACTATTTGCGTCACTTATATGGCATCGACCAGAGGAAAATCCCACCCTTCGACGACAGAGAAATCCCTGCAGCCGTGGAAAATAACACCGCAAAGATCTTTTGGAATTTTGCTTTTTCCACTACAATACGCATAAGCGCAAACAAACCCGACATGGTAGTAATGCACTATCCATCAAAAACTATGTACATTGTAGAAATGACCTGCCCAGCTGAGAAAAGGATTACTGAAAAAGAAAAAGAAAAAAGAGCTAAATACACAGATTTGTTAATGCAAATAAAGCTAACTTACCCAGAATTCAGAGTGGTGTTTGTTCCGTTGGTCATAGGGGTACTAGGCGGCATAAAAAGCAACATTAAAACGAACCTATTGCAACTAGACTTAAATACCAAAGTAACCACCAATATAATTTCGCAAATGCAAAAATACGTAATACTAGGATCGCTACGAGTCCTGCGGTCTCACGAAGCCAGTTTTCCATCATAAGTCTGGTCGGCCGCGTTGACTAATCTTCCCAAAGACGTCGACGAGGCACAAGTGGGAGGTCGCGTATTCGCGAGCTGCGCGGCATCCCCCTCCCCCATGTTCTTCTTTTCCTTTTTTCCCTACCCCACATCAACACATCCCAAAGATTACTGCCTATCCACATAACCACAATAGAAGTGAATCATTTTAAACAATAGTAGTCATAAGCACACATACATAAACAAAACTGTATCCATTATATGCTTGAAAATTTCAAATAAAAGTATCAATATATATAACATTGGGTCCCGCGCTCTCCGGGCGGCCGGGCCGTGCTCCCCGCGGGGGGCGCGGTCCGGCCGTGCGGAGGCGTCGGGGGGCGCCGGGCAGGGACCGGAAAAAAAAAAAAAAAAAAAATAATAATAATAATAATAATAATATGACTTTATTGTACCTCGTATACATAGCTAAATAAGGAACAGAATATTAATTATGATTAAAATGATGGTACAAGTTATAGGAGAGATCCGGAATATCTGGTTTATCTAACCTATATTAACGATTAACTGAGGAAGTAATTAACAGGAAAAAAAAACCAAAAAAAAAATAAAAACAAGGAAGTCGCTTTATAATGACAAAAATGTTTAATCTTGAATCGAACAAGAAATTAATTTAACTGAACTACAACCGTAATTATATACAAAAATAAGAAAATACCTAGACCCACTGCAATTAAATTAACGGACTTGTACTCTACTGTCAAAATTTATACTACTGTTACTGTATATGCCAACAATACATATGTATTTATATAATAATCAAGTTAACCGAAACTAGTGAAAAGTAACATCTACATCATATCAACTATTGCTGAAAGATAAACTTACGAAGCTTTGTTCTAAACGATGCAATTGATAACGCTTTGTATTTGTCAGCCAAAGAATTATATTTGAAATAAATGTTAAATGAAAATGAACGCTGATACAAAGCAGTCAATATGATCAATACAGAGATAATAAACAGAAACACAATAATTGAACTGGGACAATATCAAAGCTGCACCCAATTTTGATTTAATTTTTGCACTTAATACAGTTCTGTAGAAGTTTCTTTAAATTAATATATGCAGATTGCGTATATTTATTTATTTGCTGTTTGTATCTAAACGTGTTGTCGATATTCCAATCCAGGTTCTTAGCACAATCAACCAAGGTAATGGGGGATAGATAGATAGATAGATAATTACGTGGCATGGCTATGTGGCCTCTTGCTACTGCGACCTATAGGTCTATTGTAGCTCCCTATTATCTAGACCACCTGGTCTAGCTCAGCCTTTTTTATGAGGCTTTCCAGCCTTGCCGGGTTAGTCTTCATGTAGCTCGCCGCGTGTGGGTATGGTGTGCCAATGCACTCTAGCCTCAATCTGGCTAGTCCCTCGCATTGGCACAGAATGTGCTGCGAGGTCTCTTCACCTATCTGACAGATTCTGCACATGGTGTCTTCCGCCAGACCAAGGTTGCTCATATGCTTGTTGAGTCTATTATGTCCTGTTAAAAGGCCTACAACTAGCCTGACCGTTCTCCTGCCTTTGTTCAGAAGGTCCTCGGTGTATTTGGGCATGTATTCTTTGATGAATTCTTTAGCCTGCCGCTGTCCTGGGGAGCTTTTCCACCATTCGAGGGATTTACTTGCCGACCATTTCTCAATGGTTTTGGCTATCTCCCTTTTCGTGGTTCCACACGATGGTATAGGTCCAATGAGTGGCCTAGATGTTCCTTCTTTGGCCAGGGCATTAGCCTTCTCATTTCCTTTAATACCTTCGTGCCCCGGTACCCAAGCTAGGGTCTCCTTGCTGTGCGCCCCTAGTTCATTTAGTGCGCATACGCAGTCCCATATCAGCTTTCATGTGATCTTTGTTGCGTCAAGCGCTTTTATCACAGCTTGATTATCAGTGAAGATGGCTATGGGTAATGGGGGAATTATTAACTCTAATTGAAATATTATTTTTCAATTCCATACATATATTGGCGTTACTAAATAAAAAAATCACTTGTGATTTAACAGGGTTTATATGCCGATTCAGTTTTTGAGAATTTGTAAAGAGAGTTTTTAAGTCATTATTTACATTATCCACAGCTTCTTGATAATTATGATGGTAAAACGAGAGATACAACTGAATATCGTCAACATAAGCGTGATATTTACAATACTTGAGATTAATAAATAATTGTGACGAGTAAATAGAGAATAACAAAGGCCCAAGTCTCGATCTCTGTAGGACTCCATACGGAACTGGTAGTGGAAAAGAAATATTTGCACCTAGCTGTATACTTTGCCTTCTATCAATTAAATAATTTCCTATTAAATCAGTAGAATGAAGTCCAAGTCCGAGGTTTCGTTTAGCAAATTCCTTTAGCTGCTGTAATAAAACTTTCTCAAAAATTTTAGTTACCAGCGGCAAAAGACTTAGGGGACGCAAACGGGAAAAATCAGTTGGGCTAATTATCTTTGGCAATGCATGTTTCCATTGTCTAGGTACAACAGAATATTCAACACAATAATTTACCAAATGAGTGGTGTAGGGGACTATGCACGGAGAACACATTTTAATCATACTGATATATATATATTTTTTTTGGTGAGGTGAAATCCTTGATGGACGCTGTATGTTTGGTTCTATCACATAACAGCAGTGTGGGACTCCCGTGCGGGTTGTGCAATACACGGTTTACCCACCAAAACACCTCTCTTCACGTTCGTGCGTCCGGAAACCGCCTTTTGGCAATACTTCGGATGGCACGACCAGCCTCTGATCGCCCTTTCCTTCCTATGTCTGCTATCTGCCCTCCATTATTTATTACACGGTACTGTTTGTTTCGTTGCTGATATTCTTTAACTTTCTCTGTCTGACATGACTTTCTTAATGTAGCCAACCACCATATTCCACTGTGCCTCTAATCTCGTCATAATACTGATTATGTTGGCACTGGTCACCACTTGTCCTACGTCGGACATCAACTTAGTTCTGTCGTCTTCCCATCTCCTACAGGTTAACAGCGCGTGTTCTGGCGTATCAGTTAATTTACAGTATATGCAAAGGTCCTCTGGTGTTATTTTAAATCTTTTTGTGTATGCGCGGAAGTGCCCGTGGCCCGAAAGAAACTGGGTCAGATGGTAATCTGTTGTAGGGTGTCCACACTCTACGCACCGTATCAAATCGGGGATAAGAGTCCTCGTCCAAGCAGCTGTATCACTCTCCTCCCTCCATGTCTCCTGCCATCTAGCTAGTGTAGAGTCTCTTACCGTTCGCTTGTTTGAAGAGTTCTGTGATTCCTTAAAACTGTGCCTTGTTGTTCTAGCAGTAGTGCAATTGGAGGTATCCCCGTGATAGCTTGTATTCCAGCCGTAGAGATGGTCCGGTAGCCACTTGCTACCCTTAGAAGTGCTCTTCTTTGCAATCGCTCTAAGAGATTCCTGTTCTTTTTTATCTCCAAAGCATGCAAACCAGGCTGGGCTAGCGTAGGCGATTTGCGATTGGACTACTCCCTATAATGCTACTCTCTTTTTGCAAGCCAGTCCCCCTACATTGGGCATGAGTCTTGTCAAGGAGGCTAGACTACTTTCCGCCTTCTGGACTACATATTTAATGTGAGGCACAAAGGTTAATCCATCGTTCAAAATGACGCCTAGATATTTCAGTTCCTTCTTGGAGGATCTTCTTGTCTAATACATTGAAGCAGATGTTGTCGCGTTTTCTTGGCCCCTTGAGGATTGCAGCTTCGGTCTTATGAGGAGCTATTTCTAGTTCGTGGTCTTTCATCCAGGCAGCTAGGACCTCGAGTGACTCATAGCTTTTAAACATAAGGTCTCTCTGGTCTTCGGCCTCTACTATTATGGCGAGATCGTCGGCGTATGCGAATGAAGTTACCCCTTGCGCAAGTTCTAGTTCAAGAACACCGTCATATAAGATGTTCCATAGTGTAGGGCCCAACACAGAACCCTGTGGAACGCCTGCACCCACATAATCATACTGATATTGATTCCGTCTAAATTGGAATCAATGCTGTCAATAATTTTAACAATAGCCTCATTATTGGTCATATGAAAATTGAACTCATTGGGCAAATTATAAGAAGTACTCAGAGTGAAGGTCACACTGGTTTTAAGAGCAGCTGCAATATTAATGAAATAAGCATTAAGTGAATTAACATCAGTAAGACAGTCAGGCAATTCATTTGATTCATTGTTCTTTAAATTAAAGCTATTGATATGCTTCCATAAATATTTGGACTCGTAATTAGATATGTTTTCAAAATACGCCCTCGTTTTTGCATTATAACAATTAGTAGTAAAGTTGCGCAACGATTTGTAATTATCACACAGCCACGGTTTGCACTGTTTTTGTAAAGATTCTAAATGATAATTAAATAAATCATTGTTTCAAGTCACGATGTTACACTACGAAAGATTTTAGGGTTTGACTAACAAGCAAAACAACAGTACACCATTTCATGATCAGACAATTCACAAGACTAACGAGTTGTAATAGTAGTAAGTTTTTTGATCTTAATTTAGTTGATTTATTATTTGGGCTGTTTACAATTGTTTTTAATAATCTTTCATGCACTTTGCAACTTGTTTCACTTTTGTCCAATTTTTCTGCACCTTTTGAGGTAAATTTCTCCCAGGTATTTGGCGCACGTCCTCTTCTCGTTTTGTTTTTCTTTTCGTAGGATATGGCTGATCTAGTGTCTAACGGCAGCAACTGCATTCCAGTAGGAGCAATTCCCAACAGTGAGTTCAAATCTGACAAAGGCTTTGATGCTGCTATAAGAATTCTCTTATATATTCTTTCGTCAGTCCTGGATCTATGAATGGCCGTCCGTTGGCACCTTTTGCTAACTTGGCAGCCATTTCGTTGCTTCTAATTCCAGAGTAGCTTGGCACTCATCTCAAAATGCTGTGGAATTCCACCAGTTTTTTGAGCTTTCTATAGCAATCAGGCACCATCTGACAGCTTATAGTGTTGTAGGGGCACCCTGAGTCTTAGATAAAATTTCTACCAGTCCGTTTACCTGCGGGTAATTTAGAATACCCTCTGCGTCAGGTTCTCCATCTTTCCAAATTTGAATTCCCGTACCGATCGCCGTTCTACAAACATCCTGAAACCAGCAGAAAAATCCTCGCTTCGATTTGCGAACGAGGACTTATGCTGTCTCACTGTTGGAGAGACTGCATACACCCTCCACTGAAATTGAAAACAGGCGAGATCTTATCCGCTCTTATGAACAGTGATACGGTCTGTTCGATGTAGTTGAAGATGGTCTCCCACTTTACCGGAAAAACCGCTACGGCCACTACATTTTGCTCTATAGGCTCCTACGGTTGCTTCTGACCATAACACCATCTACAGTAGAGGAAGACCAATGATTATCTCCATCGCAGCAGTTGGCAGCGCGGACAAGGCCTCACTTAGTTTGGGCTATGCCTTGGTCGTATAACCCAAACTAGCTTTGTGCCACCAGACCAGAGACGCAGCAAAAATTTTAAAGGCGCTTAAAGATATAGCAGTGTATTTTTAGGAACAAGGTGTTCATAGGGACTAAACCTGGTACCCTTCTTTTTGCTTCATGTGTGTCCTATACTATCTGCGATTATAGGTGGCAGCACGTTACTTTATCCGAAATTACCTGAACAGATGACAATATAAAACACTTTACAACTTAGATCTCCAGATCATTCGTTGAGAAGCGATGAATATCTCGCCTAGCCGAGATTGGCTTGGATACCTCTGCATCAAAGCGCACTGATAATTATTTTTCACTCGTATGTAACATTTTATTTGGTGCCTTTCGAATCTGATTTATTCTGATGATTGTACACGAGTCAACGGGATTTAATCCAACTTCATTTTAGATACATTTTAAAGCATTTTAAACAAGAGACCTGGTGGTTTTTCGAGCTAAGCTTGCGATGTCCATTTAGAAAATGGACTTTTAGAAAATATTTCTACTGTTAAACAGTGTCACCCTAACAACTTATGGGCTACATTATATGAAGCGGGCGAGCTATCTAGCAGATGCTTTTAACCATTCAATTTCTCTTATAGATCTTTATTTAAATATCTAACCAATACTTACGTTATTAAATCAAAGAAATAAATAAACAAAACCACACATTTGTATGGATGTCGTTAAGAGGCAATAACGTCGAAATTAAACCCATGACGTACTCGAGGATATTTACAGGCAACCTACAATTATTAAGCCTTTTGTTAGGGTCGTTTGTTCGGAAATAAACTGGGTGGTTGTAAAAATCCAGGGAGGACATGGAGGTTCGAGCGGACGGGATGGTTTGCGGCTAACGTGATAAGCAGTAAATCTTTCCGTTAAATGGTGCTTTAAACTCAACATACACGGCGCCGGTTGTAAATTCTCCTGCTCAATTCAATGCAGCAACGTTCGGCACACTCTCTCCTTTCGCTCATCCTACACCATTAATATATACTTCGAACTCGAAGCGGATGTTAGAGTGTTCTATACAGTAAATTTTCCAAGGAAAGGAGGGTGTGATGTTTCAGTGCATATTTTTGAGATATGATTGCAATTTTCGTTGAACTAAAACTGTTCTGCTTTGCCCCAATATCAAATTTACATATTTTTAATATCACTGATAGGGTGTCCTTATTCACCAACTTTATTTACCAACTGTACAGGGTGGGCAAATTTCGATGTTTTAATAGGGGATCTCGGTAACTATAAGAGGTATCAAAAAACGGACCACGGATCCTCTATCTGTTTTTCGAGAAGAGGACTATGGTGAAAACCAAATTTGGCTATCGGCTTTCGGTTTCGAGTTATCCCTGAAAATTCGATTTTTCCCATTTTCGTTTTATCACGATATCTCGGCTATTTATGAAAATTGACAAAAATGACTTTTACGTTCTTCAGGCACTTTTTTGATTAGAATGCAATGGCGTTAGAGAATTTTTGAAATAATTTTCAAAATTCGAGGTAGGACATAAAGTTGTATTTGTTTATATGGAACATATAGTTGGCTATGATATTAAAAATAGGCTTTTTTTGCCATTTCAATGATATATATCATGTGGGGTCGTTTCGTTGATTTTCACTGTATTATAGCAAAAAATTAACATTTTTCATCGATTTTCATCATTTCATTGCTTTTTGTTAGTAGGCGTGTGTCATTCAACACACATGAGTCTGTCAGTAGGCTTATAAAGAGTATCAACAGTTTAAGTTGATTATTTGATCGTTGCTTCACCTTAAAATTATAAATTTGCGATGGCTTATGAAAATTACGAAAAGTATGATATGTTGGAATGCTTTATTCACAATAATAATAATGCTGAAGCTGCATGTGAAACATATTTTAATCGTTACCCGGAAAGAAGGCAACCTATAAATCTATTTTTGGAAGACTGAAAGATAATCTCATTAATTTTGGAACATTCAACAAGATCGAAGAATTATAATAAGGAAGATACTGAGGAAGTTACGGCCAATGTTATTGGAATGGCAGTGGCAAATCCTTCAATCTCGAGCCGTCAAATTGAAGTGGAATTGGATATATCACGACGACGTGCGTTATCAGTTTTGAAGAAACATAAGTTTAGGGCATACAAAATGAGAAAACAACAGCAGCTCCTATTGACTGATCCTGAACGATGCTTAGAATTCTGTAATTGGTATCTTCAACAAATTCAGGAGGATCCATCATTTTTTAGAAAAATTATTTGGAGGGATGAAGTCTACATTAGCAGTGCCGGAATTTTTAACCGACACAATGAACATTGGTGGTCTGATGTTAACCCCTACCGTGCCGTCGATGTTCAAAATCAGGGTCGATTCGGCTTTAGTGTTTGGTGTGCCTTATTTCACAATCGTATTCTGGCATACCAAATTTATCAAGAAAAATTAAATGGTCAACGGTATTATAACATCATAAACCAACATGTAGTAGAAGAAGTTTTGGAAGAACTGCCTTTGCACGAGATAAGAAATGTATTTTTCAGCAAGACGACGCACCGCCCCATAAAAAAAATTTGGGAGACAACTGGATTGGCACGGGCGGACCAGTAAGGTTCGCCGGATTTGTCACCCCTAGATTTCTTTTT
The DNA here is from genome assembly GCA_023690525.1 of Holotrichia oblita. NCBI lineage: Eukaryota > Metazoa > Arthropoda > Insecta > Coleoptera > Scarabaeidae > Holotrichia > Holotrichia oblita. Next base: position 183,302,715 of record CM043016.1, read on the forward strand.
CTGCGGACATCTTAAAGATCGGTTATACAAACAAACTCATAATAACATTACCGAACTGAGAGAGAACTTTATACAGTGTCTTAATTCTGTTTCTTGTATTCATATTCACAATGCAGTTCGGAGCGTTTTGAGACGGTGTGAATTATGTATTGTAAATAATGGGCGCCAGTTCGAACATGTATTGTAAATAATTTTTAATCATGTTTTAATTTATTCTCAACATGAAATTTAAAATATGTGTGATTCGTCGATCATCATTTGTTAAAAGTTCCAAAATTAATGAGATTTTCTTTCATTCAGTCAAAAATAGATTTATTAGGTTGCCTTCTTTCCGAGTAATGATTAAAATATGTTTTACATGCAGCTTCAGCATTATTATTATTGTGAATAAAGCATTGCAACATATCATATTTTTCGTAAATTTCATAAGCCATCGCAAATTTATAATTTTAAGGTGAAGCAACAATCAAATAATTAACTTAAACTATTGATACTATATTTATAAACCTACTGACGGATGCATGTATGTTGAATGACACACGCCTATATTGCTATAATACAGTGAAAACGAACGAATAGACCCCACATGATATATATCATTGAAATGGCCAAAAAATCATCTTTTTAATTTAATTAATCCTCCCTCGAATATCGAAAATGTTTCAAAAATTCTCTAACGCCATTGCATTCTAATCAAAAAAGTGCCTGAAAAACGTAAAAGTCATTTTTGTCAATTTTCATAAATAGCCGAGAGATATCCTGATAAAACCAAAATGGGAAAAATCGAATTTTCAGGGATAACTCGAAACCGAAAGCCGATAGCCAAATTTGGTTTTCACCATCATCCTCTTCTCGAAAAAACAGATCGAGGATGCGTGGCCCGTTTTTTGATACCTCTTATAGTTAACGAGAACCCCTAGTAAAACATCGAAATTTGCCCACCTTGTACGTTAAGTAGGAAAGAAGTCCGTTATTGTAAACATGAGGATTAAGTTCAAAAAAATGTAAAAGGAGATGTGATATATATTTATTTAATAAAACTGACATAGTTGACACATTGACTAATTATAATTTGTAACAATGCTTGGCCGGGGTACTATTACCTACCACTTAGTTTTCTTGACTCATCTTCTGACTTCTGAGATTGGTTTACTTTAAGTATCGTCATCAATTGACAGTACAAGATTTATTTTCAGAAAGTATAGAACTACTCAGAACACTCACGAGAATCTAGCAAACCTTCAACGCGAAACTGAATATTATATGAAAATACAACATGAACATCTGAACCATTTACACACTCACCCAATCAAATATGCAATCTATTTTTTACCGGTTTTAACGGTTGGCTTTACCCCAAAAACCAGCATTGTTAATCAGAGTACCCTGTTGTTCCACTGTTTATTTTGTCGAACATTTTGTTCGCGTACTTTCTGTTCGGTGCCGAGTGATATTTAAAGTGCAAAGTTTCAATAATTTCGCAGAACATGAATGTCGATAATCCGCAGCGCATTGAATTTTTTGCGAACATTCAACGCTGACCTCTCACGGCTTACAGATTCAAATAGGAAAGCTCGTCATAGATTATTTAAAATTGATACGATGCGACGATGACTACCTCTATGCTATTTCAAACAAATACTTAACAATAGGCACCTTATCACAAAGCTTGTATAAATGGCTTTATTATTATAATTCTGCTTCTCCCGCGCTTGTTTTCCCCATCTTCTATCCATTGAAATCTTAATTATTGTTTACCTACCCCGACCATCTTACGCCCTGATGATTTTACCTTCAATCTCAAACACTCGCGTTGAACACAATTGATTTATTAAAACACAATAATTCATATTCTCGTTTGGCCTGACATAAAGACCTCAGTGGTGGTGGCAAGCCGAAGGCAAGCTATATAGTAGTGAGCCCTCTATTGTTACAACGAAGTCATTTGTCACCGGCGTAACGCGGAGTGCAGTTTCCTTTCACGTCAGAACCGGGACTTCCCTACCATCTACCCCCGCTACACCTCATCACGAGGTCCCCCCTTCGCCCGTTCATACTAGCTGAAACCTGCTCGAAGGGGAGGAAGTTCATAATCTGGATTTGCCAGGCCAAGAAAGCGTATCGCTAGCGCTAGAAGTGTCAGAATTAGTATAGGAGACTACGGTAGGTGTGTTCAGTATACCTCAGCAGAGTTTGTCTCCTTCCATTCCCTTTATCCTTATTAACATACTAGAATATATAATTATTGTATTATGAATTATAAATACCCTTCTCACAGACGCAGAGATACATACATACCAACACATAGCGGCAGCGCTTCACGTTCTCTTGTTCCCATTCACTTATTCATGACACCTCTAGCGTTGTAATATATGTGCGAAACTGTGAAATGACTGGTATTGTAAAGGCAAGACAATTAATCTCTATCGATCCGAGACTGAACCGTTGGAGGTTTGCGTCTCGGGTTACGCAACCTAAACTTTGCCCTCTCGCACAGTTCGCCATAAACTGTAAGCAGCTAAGAATATCACGCTTAGCGATCATCAGATCGCTGTTTGAGTACATAGAACAACAACACGAACAACAACAACACAACTGTGTAGTACAACAGCGCCGATGAAACTGCGGATCACGTTCTGCTGTATTATTCAAGATGGGAAGCTTATTCGCGTTAATAGATTAGTAGATTTATGATAAGTAACACCTCCTTGGGCGTCGGCAGTGGGTAGTTTCGCTGAATATGTCTCCAAAGTTAGCAGAAATTCATGGTTTCCTAAGACTGTTTTCATGGAAATTATGTAGGTAATAACCTCTTCAAATGTCATTACCTCGGCACAGCAAATTAGATATCTAATGATCTCGAACACTTCATGGTGCATGTAAGAATGATTCTTTATCAGGGTGGTCCAATATTCAGGGCTAAAACATATTCTGTTCACTCTTTAGGTGTAAGAAGTTCTATACATGCAGTTATTGAAGAAGTAATGCTGTGTAATGTATTCTGCCTAGTTAGCCAAAACATTTTATAGCGAAACTTGAGGAATGTCATGATTACTAGTGCCTTCTTGTGCTAACGCAGACGTCCTGGACTCGACAAGGATTACAAAATGGCGGCTAAAACAAATAAGGAACTTCTTTAGAACATTGCTCCGTCTTCAAGCCTGCTGCCTGTTGTCAGATTTAGTCACTCTTTTAGCATCACGGCCAAAGGAATTAGCACAAAATTGCTAATGACAAAGCCATGTTTAGCTCAGAACAAGAAACGGCAAGGACACAGCTTGTATTACATAGGAATAGAAAAAATATTAGGTGTAAAGGGAATTAATGGGCTTGCAGCTATTGGCGTTAGAATTAAGAAGACGTGAACCTTTTTTCGTATCTAAGCTTTCGCTAATTCTTTATTAGCTTCTTCAGAGAACAAAAATGGTGATAATTAAAGTACGGCAACATCACAAGACTCATATGTTGCACTCAATTTTGATGATTGTCGTTCCAATTATTTCAACAAGTATTTTCTATATTATATTATCTCCATGGAATTAACCATATTACTTGCTTGATTAATATAATACATTTAAATACATGTCCATTTAAAAATCCAATCATACATTTTCTTGTGTTTACATAGTAACTCTGTCATATGTTCTAGGTACCATTGCACGCAAAATTAGCTACACTAAATAAAATCGCAAATCCATGGATACCGGTTCCTTAAAGTTCGCTTTCACAATTCGGACAATACAGATGTTGAAATTTTGTTTTACATTGTAATTTACATTAAATAATGTTAAATATAAGAATACCTTATGTACCAGTTTTTTCACAACTACCCTTGGCTAATCGTTGGCTGGAGATAGTATTATTATATAATACAACACTGCTCCTAATATATTATATATATAGTGAAAATTTCCCCCTATTTATAACAATCGAAAATTAAGAAAAATTAGTACAGTTAACAGCGCCATCTATTTAGTAAACGCGGAACTACAATTACAGACCCCTGTACGGTAGCTAATATCATTACACTACCTTCCGGCAGCTAATGGGCTAGTGGATATAAACAAGAAGCTGTTCCATACCTGATAAAAGCTGTTCCATACCTGATAAAATCTGTTCCATACTTGATAAAAGCCGTTCAGTACCTGATCTTATCGAACAGCTTTTGTCAGGTACTGAACGGCTTCTTGTTTATATCCACTAGCCCACTAGCTGCCAGAAGGTAGGAGTGGTGGGGGGCGCCCAAGGTGCCCCCATACCTACTTATATGCAAGTAGACCGTCTTCTAGTGTCGGTGGTGCCCCAACCTTCTGCAGATGGTCAAATGGCAAGTGTAGTATACACCTCCAATATTTTTGTGTTTATAAATCACAACTGTTTATCTAAATTAATTAAAGAAGAGAAATAAATTTCTGCGTCTGTCAATTTTATAGAGTTGGTATTAGATTTCTTATGGCATCAGAAACACTGACAAGCACAGAATGTCATTAATTTAATAATTCAGAAGCAGCAAACTGTGCTTTAGTGGATTGTTTCTGGTCCTGGTCTGATAAGTGGTCCTTGCCTGATCTGCCAACAAAATAACTTGTGTTGAAAAATATAAATAACTACTGCAATCGACCCCTGCTTCATAAGATGTAGCTGCGCTATTTCACCGTTAAAGATCGGTTCCTATCGGTACTTCCAGATGCTTTATTGAAGATTATAACTCTTTAGAATTTTTAACAACACAAATCAAAAGACACAAAACAGTAAGATGATTTTGACATGGTAGGTACCCATCGTTAATGTCAAAAGATCCTCCTCATTTCCCAGAAAATGTAACAGTAATAATTACAGTCTAAAAAACAAATAAGTAAAGTCTACAAACATGCTAATGATAGGTTAGGGACCTAAATAAAATTTCAGAACTTTTGCATGTAATGTATTTCCACCAAAACGCATTTAATTACGTTTTGAAGTCTCTAATACCGGGCCCAGATTCCAATGTGCTTCTCTTTTGAATTTTTTTATCAGAGACCTAGCTTTACTTGCAGCATTATAGAATTAAAAGCTGCATACCGACCACTTTCCCATGGTATCCATTAGAATTTACGATTTTGAAGCAATTACATGAATCGTAATGACCTGCCAATTTTTGTCCAATTAGAATTGTCTAAGTGAATAATCATGTATCCTGGGCATGTTTGCTTGTACAAGAGGTCCAAGCGAGATTTTTCTTTATTTGATAATCTTTTGAATGGTTTAGCAGAGAACGTCACCCCATAGTATTATATTCTGACATACACTAAGACCTTTCAGTTACCTGTGCAACAGTCACATTTAGATTAAGCTTATATGGAATATGTTGTAGTGAAACCTATAATGTGCTTGAATTTATAAATAAGCAGCAATTGCTCCATATCGTTTCCAAAGAAATCGTGAACCATCTTACAGCAAAAAACATTTTAGTATTATTGACTAGTTTGCTTAATAAAACTGTAAATTTGAATTTTTTGCTAAGGTGTGAGCTGTGTCTTCTAGACTGTTATATACGTAGTGATAATCATATTTTTTTTTATCAATAAGAGCCCATTTCTTGTTAAATGGCCCCAAAGTGAGTGGCAGAATGCTTCCCCCTTAAACTTATGGTAGTAAATTTCTTCAGTTTTTAGGATTATGGTTGGTTAGGTTTGATTGTGTCGGTTTGCACCTCTTTGTATCTAGGTGAGACATAAATACCATAATTTGGCATCATCTGATAAATTTGCAGCCATCATAATGGAGATGCTTGATTTTCTGCAGCCTATAATCCGCATAACCCCATTCACTACATGTTGTTAGTAATTTTTGTTGTTCTTGTGTAAGTGCAGTGTTCTTTGCTCTGAATCATTCCAACCAAGTGGATTTTGGTGTTCAATAGTATTGGGCTGCTTGCTCTGAGCTGTTTTTTTTTCTTCATTTTTGACGCCACTAAAAGACACTAATCTGAAGCACTCTAGCAATAATTTTGTGAAAACTTGAATAATCTGGTTAAGACGTAATTAAAGGAAATGTTTACCATTTCTAGATGCCACATATCATCAAATCCTTCCTAACATTGTGAAGAAAAATGTAGAATTGGATCCTTATCCTTAATTCTGCAAAATCTTTGGATTATCAGGGCACTTATAAATTTTAGTGCTCAAAAATCTAACTTCTTAAAATCGAGTATGCCATGTCATGTTAGTTAATACCAGTAACATATTTTAACCATAAATGTTTTCAATACTATCCTGACAACAATATAACTTCACCTAAAGTCCAATGCACCTTTGTTTTGATTGCTGGTTAGTAATAATTATATTAGTGACACATAAGTTCCTCCATATAAGCTATAGGAGGTAAAGCGCAAGTTGGTTGCGCTAACGCCACATTCAAAGCACCTTCTTAGGATTTAGATTGTTCGCATTTTAGTGGAGGGTGTCTGGTTTTTACAACTTTTTTTCTAGATTTCATATATTGTAGAAGTGAAATTTATTTGTGTTATATATTGTATGAAAGTATCTGTACATATTATTGTTTTGCATGTACCTGTATAAGCATGTAGTTTTTCTTTAGTTTTTGTGTTATGCCGTGTACGCAGTTGCTGTGCATGTTAAATAAAATATATTCATTCGTTATCGCGACTTGTGGCTGTTTATTTCTATTATCTGTATCTACCTAAATATTATAAATCTAAGATACAACAATTTGCAGTTTCTTGGCATCTCGGCTATGTTTTTGGTTCGAATAATAATTGGATTTTTTGTTTCAAATAATTGATAAGTTTTGTGCAATTTTTGATACCTTTATTACAGATGACGGTCAAGTTTTGGTCGCGTTTGATATACTCTAGTTACTCCAGGTGCAACAAAGTTCTAAACTGTGTTGCTTGCCAATCGCTACAACTCTTGCCGTGTAATTTTAATGAGCGTAAATGTGTTTTCATCGTTCCGCTGATAATTATGGTTCAACAGCGCATGATAGTTCGGAATGCCGATCTCCAGAGACGTGCTATACATCAGTATATCAAACCGTCTCAGTGATGAAAAAGGTACAGTATAATAGTGACTATACAGAGAAAATTAAATAAACGAGGATCCCTGAACTTCAACAAGTTGTTAGGAGAGTTTTCTAAGCAGTTACGAAGAAACTGTGTACCTTGTCGCCTGAAAATGTGTCCTTGTTAATAGAAAGACTATAACAATAACAAGTTTGATATCTAGTTACAAAGTAAGCGAGTATAAAATCACAAACTTTTTCAATTAAAGATGTTTTTAAAAACGAGAGGCAGTAAATAATCAAATTGCTACGTATTTTACACACAGCCGTGAAAACGGTACGGAGCAAGGTGAAAATTTTTATTACGTTGACGAGAGAGGACGTTACCGTCGCGCGCGCTCTTGCTAACGCCGTTATAGAGGGCGCTCTCGATCTAAGAGTTTTTTACAAGGTTTAAAATTTACACCTTTTATGATTGCGAACGGCCGTAAACGAAGTTAACATCCCATCGCTCTAGAGCTCATTGCATGTTTTTATCACAATGTTGTTGAAAATTAAATCCCTCTGCATAAAGAGAGTGAAGTCCTGTACAGACGTGCCGGTATAGTACTCGATTCCTTCATCTCCGTTAGCTTCCGCGTTCTATCTTTACTTCTTTCTCTTGCTCGCTTCGCCAAATAGCTTTCTTAAACTTGTCATTATGTATATTTTCCACTTCTCCTTTAGCGAACAAGTGTAAAGGGAATTTTTGTATAATACTCTTAATCACTGAAAGTCAAATTGAAACAATAACTTGCATACAAAGCTTCCATAAAGTAGCATCATTAAGTTTCTCGTAATCGGTTCGTTTGCTTTTCACTCGTGATTGTGTGAAAACTTGAAGGTTGTTAAACCTACTTGTCAACCTCCGACCAAGAGCCGATGCATGAGATTACATGGAATCACCTAGGTAAACCGCGTGCAAACTGTTTTGGAACACCTTACTGTAGGTCCAAATATAGATTCCAATGGTTTGCTGACAAATTGCAAAACACTTTCATGGAAATAATTTATTATAGGCGCGTTAGTGGTCATTCTTGGTTATTACAAGCGTACATGTTAAATTGAAATATTTTATTAATACTTCATTATGACTTCCCTCCACTGTGCAATTTAGTTGTTTATACCGTCAGAATTTTCATCAATCCGCCAACATTTTTCGCTCCGTCAAAGGGGAACAAAAAACACTCGGGCAGAAAGTCACCCCACGTATTCAATGTGACAACAAAGCAATCATTTTATTAGCCGCTACGCTATTACACGGGCTTATTTTTAATTAAAATTTTATTAACGGCATGGACGACCGTTCATAAAAATTTCGTAGCGCCCACAAAGCGAATGCTTCCTCGGGTACCACGCATAAAGCGGCTCATTATGTCTTTTTCGCTTCATATTTGCAACGAGCCAGATTAAAATACCTATACACATTAAAAGGTATTGTCTAACTTTATGACAATCCGGCGAGAGTGAGCCTTTAAGTAGGGAACCTTAAAAGTGCGTATTATATATTCTCCCCTTCCCTTTTTTTTGTTTTCTTACTCCTTAGACTTATATCCGAAGCACGATGAAGTATTAAATTTTTTCGCATCGCTTCTTTGCGAGAGCGAAAAATGGTAGAGATATCTAAGCAGCACGGAAAAAAGACAACGACATGGTTTTACCGCTGTGTATTTTAAAAGGCATCCTTTTTAAATTGCCGTTCTAAGATTTAACGTTTTTGTTAGAGCAAGTTTCATTGAAATAAAGTATTACAATTTAATCGTAAATAAAGGAATAAGGATTGAACGGTGCATGATATTCTTAGCTCTTGTTGCAGAGGAGGACAATCCACGATGGTAAATTTACATCTATTTTACATCTACAAACAAGACAAAAAACGTTGAAGCCTGTGGCAGGGTAAGATTGGTTAATTCGAGCCGAGAAAGGATTCTTGTAACTTTGTCCAGAATATCTAAACTATGCTACTGTGTCCCGTAATAAGACCGGTTAGCCGAGAACCACTTTCGATAAATATATCTTACTATTGATTTATTGTACTTGCATGAGCCGTAAGCTCCCCATCCAGTTCAAGAGCTTTAATAAGCTGGAATAACTGTCATGATTTCAGAGGAGGTATTTCTTCTTCGTTAATGACGTTTTTGTCGAGTCTCTATTCTGTTTCATATCTATCCTCGTCATGTATTACCCAACGTGACAATGCACTGTGACGATAATCTGTTTCTATTTAGTTCTAACAAGTTCTTTGTTCTATCCTTATTGTAGTTTTCAAGGAATATCTTGGAGTGTGCGACCTATCGACCGTGCGGACGTATTTTTATTGTGCTCACGTTTGAACGAATTGTGTAAAATTGTGAAAACTCAAAGTGATATAATTAAAAAACAAAATACACTAATTGAACAACAAAGTAATAGAATTGAACTACTGGAAAAGACAATGCGATTAACAAATATGAATAACGAAAATAATACATTGAAAAATATATGTAAAATTGTCAAAACCGGAATCTTTCGTTAAATAAACTTTCAACTGAAATAGATTTTGAGATTGCTGCCGTGCATCTGCTCGAGTCGGACTCTGTTATAGTTGCAATATACAGATCACTCAATGGAAATATGAACATATTTAGTAACAAATTGATGGAACTCTTAATGGAGTTGCAGACCTATGCAAACATTCTTGTAACCGGTAGCAATATATTTACTAATATAGATGACAGTGACTACAGCGCGAATGTTGTGGATCTTCATATTGCTGACCATCTTGCACAAATCATTAAATATTCCTAAAGAAATATCGAATATGCAATAAGGACAGAATTAATACGTTTATAGAAAACATGAATCTTTATGACTGGCCGATGATTTTCTGTGATAGATCTGGTGAGGAAATGTGCTCCTTGTTTTTGGAAACAATGCTGCAGCACTTAGTATTATCAATAAAAATACACATAGCGGGAATGCGCCTGAATATATAAAAAAAATGAAAAAACAAGCTAGATGCGTTGGCTGTAGCTGCCAAAGTAACTAAAACCCGCGCACTTTATAATGAATATCCCCAACGAAAGATAATAAAATAAAAAACTCCGAAAACAAACAATATACTATTTGGAACATAATCAAAGAACTAACGGCCAAATCCAAGAAGGCTGATCTCGAGACATACGAGGATCACAATTGCCCGGCCTGACAGCAGTAGAAAATCCATATGAATATTTGCAAAGAAGGAGAACACCAACTACAAAGTCTTGCTATTTGTGGCCTTGTGATGGAAGCAGAAGTTGCTGGATTGATCAATAAAATCAAATCAAAGCACACGACGGATCCTTGTGGAGTATCTACAAAAATATTGAACGATGTTATCAGTTGCCCTACATATGCTATAGTACCTATTATAAATACTTGCATGTCCGAAGGGGTATTTCCGAAAGAACTAAAAATATCGATATTTCAATACACAAGAATGGGAAAAAAACAACCAGGAAAACTACAGACCTATTTCCATTTTGCCAGTCATCTCCAAAGTGTTCGAACACGCAATTGCTAACTTGATAAATTCAATAGTATCACAACATCTCAACATGGATTCCGTAAGAATAAATCTACAATGATGGGCGTTGCCGAGGTAATGACATGTGTAATGAATGCACTAGATAGGCAGGAACAAGTTCATTAGACCTGCTGTGATCTGGGTCAGGCATTTGACTCCGTAGATCATGAGGTACTTAAAAATAAATTACACTTTTACGGAGTGCGTGGTAGCGTGCATGATTTATTGTCATCATACTTAGCGGACAGAAAGCAGTAAGTTCAGATGAACTCGGTGAGATCGGCTACGATGACTGTGGAGCGTGGAGTACCTCAGAGATCTGTGTTGGGGCCTCTCCTATTTGCGATGTATATCAACGACTTAGATGGGGCGTTATCTGCGGATAAAGTTGTTTGTACGCAGATGATACGACGGTCGTAATAACTATGGCAAAAAGAAAGGAAAGTAAATCCATAAAAACTGAACTGGTTATTCAGCAAGTTGATAAGTGGTTTCAGCCCAATAAATTAAAACTAAACACAAATAAAACCCAACACCTGGACTTTGCCATGAACAGGAGAGAAGAGTTTGCTAGCATCAAGATCCTGGGACTGAATGTGGATGCTAGACTTAGTTGGTCAGTACATATCGACCATTTAGCGAAAAAACTATCCACCGCCATTTACAGTGTGAGATAAATTAAAACAATTTCTACTCACCACGTTGCCAGAATGACATACTATGCAAATTTCCATAGTATCCTCACGTATGAACTGCAGTTCTGGGAATCGTGACGGAGACGGACCGAATATTTCGACTCCAAAAGAGGGCGTTGAGAGTTTGAACGGGCCTGAAAAATGAGCAGTCGTGACCTCTTTTAGGAAGCAAAATATGGAAGATTTTCAAAAATGCATTCTTTTCTTTTGCACCCCGTATTATGCAAATCTTTTTCTTTGCCTAGGTTTATTTAATCTGTTAAGGCACATTGGGAACTGGTAAACTATACCTATGATGTAAATATATCTATTATATTCCGGGTACAAACAAATCTCTCTAACTCTATTTTTTGGAAAAGAATGCAAATAATATTAACGATCACGCTACGCATGCGGATCCAAAATATGAACATGTGCTCACATATGAAAACATTTTTAGAATGTGCTCCTCGTGTTACGCTCCGAATTTCTGAACTTTATATATATAACAGTAGAATAAAAACATGACGACTTTTTCTTCTTAATAAAATACAGCTGGTGGAAATGTAATCTTTCTCACGGTAAGATTCCAACTAGATCGCAAATTCTGACCATTTCACTGAATAAACCTTCTGTTTCATTCAACTAGGTTACAGGATCCTCGCGGGGCGCAGTTAATCAATACCTACTGTGTGTATTTTGCAGCGATGCATTTTTTACCACGGAAACTTCTACCGCTAAATTTCGATGCAAGCAGGGAACGCCCAATCTCGCCGTCCTAGTTTTTCTTCGCCCCCGCTAAAGGAAGACAGCTCGAACTTGCGGCGTGAAGCGATTTTTCCCGCTTTTGTTTTTCTTGTAATAATTTAACCAACGGATCGCACCGACGGTTAACCAACGAAAGAGAGGAGAAGGTACGGAATAAATTTTGCTCAGTTATCGCCGCGAAGGACCTGTTTAACAGCGCTTAAATACAAGCCGTTCGCAAATATTGAACTTTGTAAAATCTCTTAAGAAGCACAGAGCGCGATAACGAACGGAATTCTATAAGGTAGGAACTTCCTCCGCCTTTCATCAGTGCTAGAAGTTATTATATACGTTCTTCAGAGGCGGTTGCCGCTACCGTGTTATTCTCATATGAAGTAGTACTACCGGTATAACGATTAATTCCTGATTTTCATGGTTGGTCTTATTAAATATTCTATTCGTAAAACTAGCACGTGATATAAAATCTTTCAAAGTAAACATTCCGGCGAGAAAGCTTCCTCTGGTTTGCCTCGACTTCGTACCAAGATTACATGAATAATTACATTCGCTGTAGTAGCGAGTATTAACTTTCTGATACGTCTCAGCGGTAAGTTGGTATAGGAATAGTTGTAGACTGTAGCGGTTATGAATTTAATTACTAGATCGTTAGCTGCTCGATTTCGCAGCAACAACTAAGTAATAGTAAGTTCTTGTTAACGTAAATTTAGTATAATTACAATAACAGAAATGATTTGAACCATACTTATATTAATGTATGTTTTGTCAAGCTCTAATAATTCTATTGAAGGCCTAGGGAAAAATCATGACAAAAAAACCTAGTCAAGAGCATATTCCTTAGACGATTGTTGTTGCAAATTTCGTCATCACTATTGGGTTGTGGCACTTTCAGTTCACTGCCAATACTTAACCAATCGTCATATTGTTCTGGGGATAAGTGGTTGTAAATTCTCTTCAGCATCGCTTCATCGCTTGCAACTGTAAACTCTGAGTACCAAAAACAATTGTTTATCGTTTCTACTTCGTTTTTCCCTAGAGTGTAAAATTTCCAGAACGTTGATTTTTTTTAATAGTTCATTAGATAGGTTAATTCCTTCTCTTGATTTTCATCCACCACGCATCTCGTGATGATAGTATGCCTCGAATGTTCTTATCACACCGTGGTCAGTTGAATAAACAAAGTTTTCGATTAAAGAAAGACACCAATTTAATGATGATTCACAATTGCCAACAAGCAACGCAATTTTCGTGCAAATTTGCCAGCCATTCACCAAATATGACGACGTCTCCGAAGCATTTTTATTGGCCTTGTATTCCAGTGCTAAAGTCTTCATGCCCTTATTTACGGTGCAAATAACCGTTAAGCTCTTTTTGGCAACTTCACAATCTTGTGTGAATTTACTCTTGAACATGTAAGTGTATTCCGGTAAAGCTCTGAAGTAAATTCTGGTCTTATCGACGTAGTAGATTTGTGACTCATTATATTTTTTAATAATCTTCAACCATTCATTCTGAATTCTAATATTTGCGACAAGCATTCGTATCAGCATCTTTGTGTTAACTGTAAAGTTGTTTGAAACAAATTTTTTGTCTTCTCGCCTAACGATTCATCCAATCCTAGGACGCTACAAAATCCTCCTTTCCCATTTTTTGCGCCGTGTTTTGTCTCAGAAGATATCCATTTATACTCGTATCCATGTTTCGAACTTTTGTAAACCAACCTCTCTGTCTCTTAAAAAAACAATTATTGTGTTCTAAATTTTTTCAAAATAATAGTAATAAGCAACTTTTTATTCGCTGGTGTTTGCAAGTAAATTAATCAAAACGGTCGATTCGGAGTCAAAATGTTAACAGTAATCGATTGATAGTATTATCCGTGATCAGATTAAGCGGATTTCGTGATTATTTGCTTTCTTCAAAATTGTTTCTCAATATTCATTGAAAGGCGAATGAGACTTTGCGCAAAAAACCGGTGAAAAATATCGCAAGTTTCAGTGTTGCAGAACAACCAAACAACTCCATTCAACATCGTACCCAACAACTAATTATCCACCATAAGGTTAAGGGTCGCAGCCAATCGGCCATAGAGAGCGTAGAAACTTTACCAAAGGCAGCCTGAAGCAAGTGCAAGTTGACGATTTATTTCACAATAAAATTATCTTCAGTGACAAAACCCACTTTCACCTTAATGGCTTCGTTAACCAGCAACATTTTCGGATTTGGGCAAATGAAAATCAACACGCCTTGGACGAACTTCCTGTGCATCCTCAAAAGTTTGGTGTGCGATGTGGATAGGAGGAGTAACCAGACTGCACTTTTTTTTTAATAATAAAAGTTTTTTGATAAGAATTAGATGGAATGGACATGAGATATAGATATAAAAGGTTGATACATATTTTCACATTGCTCCCGAAACAATGGCGTTGTCGCAAGTCCGAGATCGTACTACCTCTCGTTCTGAGGAGGAAATCTGGTCGCCAAGAGGTTGCGATTTAACCTATTCGGATTAGTTCCTTTGGGGTTTTTTGAAAAGCAAGCTCTATGTAAACCACCCTGAAGAACCATAGGTTATTTAACATAATATATTTTATTTTATGTTTCTGTCAAGTTGTTCAAGATGCAAGTTTTCAGTGAGACAGCCTTTATATGTTGAAGTCTAAAGATGAAATCGTAGATTGTTTTGTTAAATTCAAAAAATTGGTAGAAAACCAAACAGAAAAGAAAATAAAAATACTTCGTACAGATAATGGAGGGGAACATTGTTCGAAGAGGCTTACTTTCATTTTAGAACCGTGTGATATTCAGAATCAGCTCACAGCAGCGCACACACCAGCGCAGAATGGTGTTGTCGAAAGATTCAATAGAGAAAGCTTCTGGGATGACACTGCAGCTACAGCTAACTATTTATAACCTGTTGCCCATACATCAGCCGACAGAAATCCTTATGATATAGACGGTCCAGCGATTATGAAGGGCTTCAGAACCGAGAACTGCGAATCATAGTAGGAGCACCCTGCTACGCGACTCAGCTACACAGAGACTCGAAAATACCACCTCTGAGCGAGTATGCGCTGGCGCTTGGCAATGAAACCCTCCAAAGTGCCTCGAGGTCGGAGAACCCGCTGATCTAGCACTTGGTGGAGTTGGACCCTGATAGGCCTCGTGTCCAAACCCGGAGGATCCTAGAGATGGAAAATTAATATCCGGCCGCAACTTCGTCGTCTACTCACAGTGTCTCATTGAGCTTGATTCCAGAAACATTCGCGGCAAGAAGGGCCGCTTATTAGCGTTTAGAAGGCTAAAGGACATAATGTCCAGCCTTACTTAAAACAGAAGTCCTACGACGACTATGAAGGAAGTTTTGAGTACACCAGAGAGCAAAAAATGGCACTTGGAAATTAGTTAAATGTTAGTTGATGTTTTAACTAAAGGTCTAACATTTCAATACTTCGATTTTCTAAGTTCTATAATTTTGGGAAAAATACTTAAGAATTAACTAACTTGTATGGAGCTACAGTAATGGTTTAATGACACATATCATTAGTCTATTACGTTTGCAAAATATACATTGTTCATGTATTAAGTAACTTTTCAATATATTTGTATTACGGTTTCGTTGACTCTTTAAATATTATATCAGGCTACGCCGGCGCCTCCACCAAAATGTAGTAACTGACTTTTCTTCAATAATGCTACACTGCTGGATATAGCTTTCCCTTATATAGTTAAATATTTACTAAAATTATTAATGATAAAGTCCTATACTATGCATTTTAGGTTACTCTCAATTAATTAAGGTGCACGTTATAGTAGTAATATAATTAAATTTATCGTTAACTGCCAGAAGTGAAGTGTTGTAACTTCGTTGCTTTCAGAAAACCGAGAAAGAAAATGACGAAACTGTTTCAGGGAAAGCCATTTCGACGCTTATATTATCTAATTTTACTACATCTCGAGTTACGACTTTCAATTTGATTGTAGATGTGCGACACATACCTTTACTACTGCATTGCGTAAATTAAAGCTGAGATTTTCACGGCTAGGTTCCTTAATACGAACTATACGTGACCCAGAAGGAATCATATTTCTGGAAAATCTAATAAGTATCTGCGATTATAGAACCGACACGTGTGTGGTTAATTCCATATTCAAAATTTCAATCTTGAAATTAGATCACTACCCACAAACTCTATATTTATACTTAATACCATCCGACATTCTAACTATGTTTACATACTTTTATAGGTTAACAAGATTTATCGGAGTAAGGCCTACATGTTTATTATTTAAACGTTATCCTTTGATGACCTTTTATAACGAAGGCTAACTTTAGCATAAGGAAGACTCTACGGTTCCCTGGACGTAAGTTAATTTCGTCAAATTTATAATTATATTAGGCGTCGTCCCTTTAAAGTATATAAACCCATCCCGAGGGGATTAATACACCTCTAGAGAAGAACAGGAGATAGACCGTGGTGATCTTAAATGTAAATGTTATATAGATTGATGTGGAACTCGATTATTGAAGTTTGGGATAAAGCTGTGTCTAGCTCTATTGTAACGGATTGGATTTTCATCAGACGTGAATTTAATCCTGACATTTATTATTTTATTTTCATTATTAATAGAAAATGACGAGGATTTGGAAAATATTACGAAGAAAACGAATTCAAACTAGTAGCGCAAAACGAGCATATATTTTAAACAAACAAGAAACATTTAAGATTCGCGATAATTGGACACAAAAATTTATCTCACATGCTCTCTAGAAACCAAAAGTTACAAGAACCAAAGGAGACTGGTTGAGATGCTGGTGGAGAAAACAAATGAAAAGGCCTAGACCAAATGCAGAAATGCTAAAGAGCTTATGACCAATACTAACAATAGACAAGATAAGAAACTCTAAGAACCACAATAATTATAGAAGAACTACATTATCAAACATTGTTATTAAGGCACTAGAATAATTTACAAACAATAAAATAAGACCTAGATTCAGATCTGCCACAGTGTCCATGATCACATCCTTATAAGTGATAGACGAAAGGATAATGCAGTCAAGATGGCTTTTATTGATTTGGAACTGAATACAGACTACATATGGAAATAATATAAGCTAAGTTATAAAATATAATGTTAAATCGGAAGATTTCAATACGGAAATGGAACTCAGACAAGATGGAAGGCTAATAGAACAACTCGAGCATAATCCAAATTTGGAACAAGGCATTGAAACAGAAGCACATAAAAATAAACACTTATATAATCAAAGTAATACAAGTAGGAGACTAACAAGCGGATAAGATAGTAAATAATAGTTAAATACAACAGGTTACAATCGTGGTACTTACAGAGATATACAAAAAAGTAAGAAACAAGCAGATGACATAAATGAATGGAATACCTGATAGAAGGAATAACTAGAACACATTCATATAAACAAAACTACTACTAACTAAATAGGCAGGGACACCAAGAATACCAGAAAATAGACTAGTTAAACAAGTATACGAAGTGAGGGTACCGACAAGAAGCAAGAAGGGAAGGTCGAGAAAAACCTGGAATAAAAAATAACACAAACTAAAAACTAATCATACAGCGTAGTAAACATACTAGCAAAACATGAAAAAAGTTTATACCAGATGAGTGAGAGACAGCTCGATAACCCAAGGCTTGAAGGGTTTTAGATTAGTTCAGTTCTCCGCAGTCAACCACCCAGGCCGCCAAACTCGAGTACTGGTTGTAGTATTGTGTACCAAATATGAGTGAAGGTTACATGCTGGATACGTGATAAGAACTTTGTGCTGCCGTGTCGAAAAAATATTCAAGGGATTGAAAAGTTGGTGTTTGTTAAATAATGAGATTAATTTAAACGGGTCGATGGCCGCAGTGGTTAGACGGCCGACTATCGTTGTGGGAGGATGATAGGTGCCGGGGTTCAACTCTCTGGAGGGAGGGTGACATTTTTTCAGAGAGTTTGATCCCGGATCGACTTACTGTTAGCTGTTGGGAGCAAAGTGATTAACAGCGCGGCATCATAAAAGGCGATGCTGTCACAAAGCGGTTTAAACACAACTTACACACACAAAACTACACCAAGAGAGTTGCAGTGATAGTCAGACAAACGATACAGCTTACGGAGTCACTGCAACTAAGCACCCACCACACACTAAAAAAAATAAAAATAAAAAAATAGCAAAAAATTATCCCATACCTCATTACCGATTCAATACAAGACAAATTAATAATAGGTTCCTTCTAAGGGTATCAAGACAAACTGTCTCCCACAGCCTGTAGACACCATAATAAGCAGAGTTCAATCGGCCACAAACCGAGTCGATATAATATCCCCAAACCAAATATGCCAGAAGCCATACACCCAAACATCTGCAACCATCACTAAAGGCCGCAGACCCATCGCCAAGTCTAACTAGTGGAGAGATTAGAGGAGTACCCGACGAAAAAACAACAGTTCTGCCTTGCCACAATTTAAGGACTTACCGTTATCCCCACACCACCTCTGCATATTCTGCACTGCCTCCGTAGCCATACGAGAGAGTTGAGAGCCATACGAGAGAATTGAACCTTGCGACACGCCGTCCCCTAGCGGTACTGAGTCAGACAAAATGCAACCAAGTCTCCTCCCATCTGTACAACGTATGCATACTGTCTGGGTTCTGTCAATTAAGTAAGACCGCACTAAATTCAATGGAACTTAACTAGCTTGTCCAAAAGAATATGACAAATATCTGCGAAGGGACTCCCATTCCTGTAGAATTTTGCGTTTGAATTCATTTTTGTTTTTACAATTATATTTTGAGTACTTAAGTTTCAGTTGGCGACAAATACTGTGATTGCATCGGCTACTCAAACAAGTGGATCCCGTTCTCACTAAACCACTGCATTGGAGCGTCTGGATTTGTGACAGGGTGCATTACCCTGCCAAAATAAATATTCCGCTTAATCTTTCTCGAATATTTTTTCCACTGAAACATCTAGCACCTCTTCCAAAATCGAGATGTACCGCTGGGTGATCATTCGACTATCAGATAGAGATAACTCTTGTGTGCCACTAGCGAACGAACTCTAAATCATAACGATAGCACTGCCATGTTTGACTCGAGGAGTGATGCGAATCCGAGTGAAATGCTTCTCCCAGTCTATGACGGATAAATTGATTTCCAGGAGTGCCAAAAATTTGAATTAGCTTATTGGTGGCTAAAATTTTGTACACCACAAGAACAAAATATGATTGCTTAAGTTACTTAAGTTTGACCAGTCCTCAACACTCCAATTTGTATAGTCTTTGCCCACAGCAAACGATTCTTCATGTGTTGCTGGTTCAGTTATGGCTTATGGTGAGCTTTTGTACCTCTCAAATTCACTTCTATCAACTTTCCTCGAACAGTTCTGCCACAAACAGTAACTCCTTGCTCGAACGATAGATCTGCGACCAACTGCTTACATGTTTGGAAGCGATTCTTTACAGATAAACGCTCTACATATCAATCCTATCTCGCTGTCTTAAATCGTTTTATAGTTAACTGTATTGCATATCGCGAATGCTTCATATTTTTCTCACAATTTTCACAGCTGTACCATTTTACTACATTCTGCAAAAGTTAACTCCAGTTTCTAAGCATTCTGACGATAATGAAACGTTTTACGGGTGCCCCGACATATTTTCAATTCAATTTTTGCAAATTGTTTCAGGTATAACTAAAGATTTATTTCAAACATCTACAAGCTATTTATAAATCTTATTTAAAAAGGAACTAAAGACGTTCTTACCATGAGTTACATCCCAAAAATAATAAATTAAAAGCGAAAATCATCGCAGAAAGAGGCAATTATGAAAACCCAAAAACCCGGCTACCGCAAAGGTATAAGTACCTATCTATTTTCACGGTCATAAATCAAAAACGGCACACTATCTTGGAATGAATGGAAGGATAGAGGGAAAGACGAAAGCGGAGGCCCCAGCAATTTACTAAAAACATCATCGCGTGACTCTATGATCGCTAGAAGGGGTGGAGGAGCGGGGTAGTATAGATGCTTCCACCCTCTCCGCTATCTAATCTCAACTTTCGATCCTCATGAATAAATAAATACGAAACAACAACAATCGAAAAGCGAAATATTCAACGGGGATACAACCGGTAGTAGACGCAACATATATAATATCAGAACGTGCAGATCGTTATCATACAGTTAATACGTTTCAATTATTCATTATCATGATTTCCTTAATGGAATATATTACTATACTATAGCTACATAAAACATACCCCATATTGGAAATAGAGCAGATCGTGTTGTATGATTGTATGCATATATGTATCTCGTACACACAACAATGCTAACTGACGAAAATAGATATATTGTACCACGGTCATTTAGCAGGATTTACACCACACATGATAGCAATAATTTCATATAATACACATTGAATAGACGGTGGTAGAGTTACGTACAATATAGAGAAACGTAGACCGAACTACTGCTACCACATACGCTCTCCCGACCATCGTTTGTTCTATTTCTCTCTTTAAATCGAAGCTGTTGCTTTGTTCGCAATGATTTAGAGCTTGGTATCGTTCAATTTTCCACAATTGCTTTCGTTAGTATTGCATTATCTACTCGCTATCGGATCTAACAATATAACCAGGAAATGTAGTAATAAGAGTATCTTTTTGAAAAATTGCGATAGAGTTGAAATGGTGATCGCAGTTTATTAACCGTTTGAAACATATGAAGCAGATTGTATACAATTTGTATTAGATAGTCTACCTTTCAAATAATTAAGAAGTGAAGAAGTATGTCGTCTCGAGAGTATCGAGGAAGCAGCACATGGACTGTAAGAAACTTATGTTAGTACACCTGCATCTACAGTCTGTGGGTGAAAGGAATTATTGGCAACGTGCGAAAGGATTATCCTCATCTTGCTGGCGTTCCAGCAAGTATTTCATTGAAGCAGAAAATGGAAGACTGTTAACTGCGAATCAGGAGCGCTACAGAGAACAGGTTAGCACTGTGCACTGATTTCCCATACCCATCGCACTCACCAGACCTAACACCAGAGGATGCATACATATGGGCAATGCTGAAGGAGGCTGCTATCTGTACCGATCCACCGTCTGACATTCCGGAATTGCGGATTAAAAATGAAGGTTTTTTTCATGCCATGCAACAAACATGTGTTCACAGACATGTTTGTGAATGTTCGCGAATGCTACGAACACTGCTTGAAACTGACCGGGGGGAGCATCTTGAACATCTGTTTTATCGGGAACGTCGTCGTGAATAATGTTTGCAACGATATACCGGGTGTCAACGAGATCATGTATCAGCCCGCCATTTATTTATTAGTTAAAATAAAACTTTTAAATTCGGACCGTATTTATGAGTGATTGGTGGGCTTCTTCAGGTGCACTCAGTTTTTCTATAGCACTTCCGGTTTGACCGGTTTTAAATACAACATGTATTATTTCTGTTCATATTCTGATTCCTCTAAAAATTTACCATCTAGTGCAGGTCAATTTTTGACATTTCTGTTGACCTGCACTAGATGGAAAATTTTTAGAGGAAACAGAATATGAACAGAAATAATACATGTTGTATTTAAAAATTCAAAATTAACGTCACTTCCGGTTGGACCGGAAGTGCTATAGAAAAGCTGAGTGCACCTGAAGAAGCCCACCAATCACTCATATACATATACGGTCCGAATTTCAAAGTTTTATTTTAACTAATAAATAAATGGCGGACTGATACATGATCTCGTTGACACCCGGTATAATGTTAAAGTAATGCTACATAATGTAAATACATAAATAATAAACGTTTCATAATTTCATTACTGTTTATTTTGCCGCATACTGTATTAGAACTAACGGCTTGAGTATGACCTGATACGTAGTAGGGAATTGAGTTCACGGCAAAATCTTCCAAGCCAAGAAAATACTACACTTTCTTGGCCTGGGAGCCAACAACGCCAATTAGAATTTTGTGATTAATTGTATCAAGAGCCTTGCCAAAATCTAGTAACACCAATAAAAACCACTAATAACACCAATAAAGTGTTCTACACTTAACAGTCGACATAGAAAGCCTCTGTGTACCCCTGACCTACAAATATTAATTTTAATTAAAAAGCTGCAGCCGTAATCCGAAAAGCAGTACAACTCGAAAGCCACCACAGATAAAAAATAAGGAAACTCCACACATTTGTTACTGCTGTTAAATTGCAGATCGGAGAGAGATTTTGTAAATCTCCTGGACCGAAGATGCTTTCCAGAAGAGTTAGTTGTGCTCTCAAATTGTTAAATCATACGTTATTTATTTATTTATTTATTTATTTATTTAGATACAAACAGTTGCACATAAAACAACTAATTACATGTATCGTAAACTTAATCTTACACTACTGAATATAATAAGGTGCTCAAGCTATACCCTCAAAAGCTTCATAACAATACAGACAGCAGTCAAACAGAACACACCAACATTAAAATTATGCTACAAATACATATGCCGAAAAAAAGAGAAAAAAGAAGAAAAAAAGAGAAAAAAAAAAAAAGACAATTATTTTTAACTATAAGACTGTAAGAATGTAAGAATGTGAGAGGGACAATCAAGGCCTCAGAAATATAATGCAAAATCAAAGTGGACCTAAGGCGAACAATACACTCTTTACATGCTTACAAAATTCACCCTTGGTTATGCCGAAAATTTCAACGACGTCATAATACTGGTTGTATAATTGGCAAATTAAATTTACAGGACCAAGAGCAGACGCTGCAGCGTGCATAGGAGGTCCCGGTCTTATACTATAGTAAGGAATATGTAATTTGAATAAGCATAACAACTTAGCGTTATCAAAGAAGTTATTAAATACTTTGAATAGTAATACAGCAAATTCACGTCGACGCTTCAAAAGAGGCAAACGAAACTCAGCCCGCAGACCTTCGAACGATTCAAAAGGAGGGTTAACCCCATGTTTTTTAAATAAATGTATTTCAAAAAAAGATTCTGTACTCTATGATTTTACTATGTTTAAGAGTATGACCATATCACGGATCCAAACTCTAATTTAGAGCGTACAAAAGCATTGTATAGTATCAGAATTGAACGAATATCTCTAAAATCCCTGGTGTTACGCCTTATAAAAGATAAATTTCTGTAAGCCTCAGCCGCGATGACATTGATGTGATTATTAAAAGAAAAGGTTGAATTAAAGAGAATGCCAAGATCCCTAAGTTCAGTGTTACGAATTAAGTCCAAACTATTTATTTTATACTCAAACATGAAAGGAACTTTTTTTCTTGTAAAACTAATAACGGAGCACTTAGAGATATTCAGTGCTAGCTTATTACGCTGACACCACTGCGACAGATTATTTAAGTCAATCTGCAATTTTGATGAGTCAGAAGGAGAACTAGTACGCCGATAGATTTTGCAATCATCTGCATATAGCAAGCAGTTGGAGAATTGAAGAATTGACGGGAGATCATTAATAAAAATTAAAAACAGCAAAGGCCCCAGATTACTTCCTTGGGGAACACCAGAACTAACCATATAGGAATGTGAGTATTCACCGCCGTAATACACACACTGTCTTCTGTTACATAAATAGGACGCAAAGAAATTTAATAAAACCCTTGAAAATCCGAACATATGTAATTTATTTAAAAGCACATCGTGATTAACACTGTCAAAGGCCTTAGAGAAATCAGTGTAAACAACGTCCAATTGCGCCCTATTATTGATGGCTTGCGCAATATCCTCGCAAATCATAATTAAATTTGATTCAATAGATCTGCCGCAATAAAATCCATGCTGTTCAAGTGCTATCCTATTTTTAATCATCTCAAAGATCTTGGTGTAAAGTATTTGCTCGAATATCCTGGCCACAACCGGAAGAACAGAAATTGGGCGATAATTAATCATCATCTTTCTATCACCTTTCTTAAACACGGGTACTACCTTAGCCAACTTCCACCGATCAGGAAAATATCTGCTCGCAAGTGACAAGTTAAAAATGTGCTTCAAAGGAACCAGAAATAATTCAGCACAACCCTTGTATACATAAGCAGGTATATTATCGAGACCCATAGATCGCTTTGACTTTAATTTTTTAGTTGCATTTAGAATATCTCCATTGTCATTGTCAATTCCACCTACACTGAAGTTCCAATCATTCGTCCCATTACCAAAATCTACACCATATCCCGATGGTTCGGTAAACGTAGTGCAAAAGTAGTCAGCGAAACCCTGCGCTATGTTATCATTGCCACAGTAAGTCTCGTTATTATAAACCAAGTACTGAGAAGATTGTAGACCTCGACGTTTATTGTTTATAAAAGTCCAAAAATTATTCGGATTAGACTTAAGAGATGCTTCAAGATTACCGCAGTAATTCCGATATGCTTGTTCAATTTTAGTTTTTAATTGATTTCTATAGAAACGGAATTTACCCAAATTAAACGGGTTATGTCTTCGTGAGTGATGATATTTCTTCAACTGTACTAGATTGATTATTTCTTTGTTAAACCATACTGGAAAGTTTTTGTTGCAATTGAAACGCTTTACTGGGACGCATTGATTTAGAATGTTATACAAAATATCGTAGAAAGCATCAACCGATTTATTAACATCACAATGGCTAATTACCGTATCCCAGCTGCAACGATTTAAAGAAGTGTATAAAGCATAAAAATCAGCGTTGGCATAGTTATAATACATGCTCTGATCTAAAGAATTTGTGCAATTACTACGACTTATCGATGCAAGCCTCACACATAACGCAGGATGATGCACATCCAGAGGAACAAGCGGGGCAGTGGCCGCCTCCACAGAGGCATCAACATCAGCCAGGATCAAGTCCAGAGTTCTTCTATTCAGGTTTTGTACGGAGTTTAAGGAACTTAAATTAAACAAATTTATAAAATGCGCGAGAGATTGACATAAACGGTTTCCCGATAGTAATTCATACGACGCATCAGTTATTGAAGAAATATTAAAGTCTCCAGCCACGAAAATACTATGATCATTCAATAAGTCAGTAAATCCCTCAAATATGTCAAAATATTGCAAGTATTCATTTAGTGTTGAATTAGGCTTAAAATACGCAACATTTATTAAGAAATATTTGCCTCTTATTTTACATTTAACAAATATTGTCTCAAGACTATCATGTACAACTGTATATACAGATTGACGCAGTGTATGGTTCCCATTCGACTTCAAGTACACACACATAGACATGCACTCTGTATGTGATGCCGAGTGGAGGGGCTGCCGTGCAAGTTGTAGGAGGTATGCATTTGAAAGAGAGAAACACATTTGTCACTCGCTTTTGTACGCCTTTTATACGCCTACAGATGATACGTACATGTAAAATATGCAAGCTCTAGTATGTATAATATGTACGGTGCATATAAACCCATAACTCCATCAATCTGTATACGGACTTTCGGTTTAAGAACTAGTTTAAAATTTTCCAATAATGAGCCAGCGTATTCAATGCGGGCAATACTGGTTTCAAACTTTATCCAAAATCTTTTGTAGCCTTTAAAAATATGTAAAAACGCCTACGAAATGGATTCTTGTACTACCAAACATCGTGTAACAACGACTGGAGGAAAGCAAAACGTAATTCTTCGAAGATTACGTTGCTTTTGTCCTCCATCCTGCAAGAAGCAGCTGATATATCAACCTTTATCAAGAGTAACTGACATGATACTTTATTAAAAGGGACCATCCCTTTAAGGAAATTTTAGAAAAAAACTTTCATATTAAAAAAAAAGCGGTTTATAAACACGATTTTTCGGGAAATGGAAAAAACTAAAATTGCTGTAAAGGTTTCTACAAGAAGCTTGTGTTCATTGGGACATGAAATATTTGCTCAGCTGAGGAAAGCAATACTACAAGGACATATCTGGTTTTAAGCTAGTTCTAATGGTTTCTATAGTCCTTGATCAAGACTTCAATGGTTCTGAACCACGATTTAATGTGGTTTGTCCAAGGTATTGATAGTCGTCAAGCATTATTTTGAACTGATTTTAACTTGATTTGTTTCTGATCTAGTTATGAGCCCTTTCTCACCTAATTTGACCTTCTCAAAACCATCTTAAAATCAGGTAGGTCTAACAGAATATGTTTTTGTACATGTATTGGTACTATATTTCCAAAGTAAAACTGATTAATGCTATGTCGCTGTAATACTCCAATATTCTGAAAATATTGAAAAGTTGTAGATTCTATTACGGCGACAACATGTCTGGGACATGATCGGTCGGACACTTCAACGTTATCTAGCTCCTCCGGCTAACTTTGAGGAGCTATGGAGGCGAGTTAAAGCAGCATGATTGGCCATCGCTCTCACTTTCATATAACGACTTATTGACTCCATGCACTTCTAGTTGTAGACTAGTTGGAGTCTTTTGATGAACCTTAGAATTAGTCTGGCATTTTCGTCCTGGATATCAGTAGACGTTAGAAACGGCCTACTGAAGTGTTGTTGTCGGAGCAGCAACACATTTACACAAAATGTGTTCTGCCGTATCTAGATCTTTTTGGCATAGACGGCAGATTTGATCTTGAGCTTTTCCAAGTCTATGTAGGTGGTAGCCTTTGTCTGCTTTTGTCCTGGCGTATCCTGCCAGTGGGAGCCCTTTCTGTTGACCTCCCATTTGTTAACTGCTTGTTTTAGGTGGCTCTTTTGCAGTCCACAACAGGGCTAATGTCCAAAAAGAGGCATTTTCGCTGCTTCTTTGGCAAGCTTATCTGCCTTTTCGTTCCCTTCGATCCCTTGATGGCTTGGGACCCACTGAAGAGTTACGTGGAAGATACTGCCGTTGTCCAGGTGAAAGTAAGTTATGCTACTTTAGTACTACTTCCGTACCTAATTTAATTGCGTTAGAATCACACGTTCACATTATACAGGGTGTGCTATATCATAAATAAAACTCACTTCATACTAGTGCAAAGCTTGGTGAGCATAAGCTCAGGGCTAGACCCGACCCAGTTTAAAGCAGATTACACCTGAAGAATCACACATCTCTGCATAATTCCCTCTCTCTCTCTCTCTCTCGCTCTCTCTCTCTAAGTGATTATGCGTTTCCTGTACTATGTTAAATGATTCTGGCACATCGTACAATTATGATTGGATTTGATAGCCGTCAGTATGATCAACGTGATGTTATTACTGTCCTAATTCATATGCAGATTTGTTATTACAAAATGGGAAATATTCAACATCATTTAATAAAAGCTATTCTAATCTTGACAGACACTAATTCTCAGTTAAAATAATAATAATACTACTAACTAAATGTTTAATTTGAGCATCGCAGTCAAACATAACTTTTGTAACTGTGTTTGGTAGTTCACAAACTTATACGGTAATAAATGTTGTAACGGCCGAGCAATGAAATCGTGAACAAACACATAAATTTATAACCACTTCTTAGTTTTCTCCTTTAGCCTGTTTATTTTTACAGCTCACGCACGACCATGGCAGTTAACGCTATAACTGCATACGGTTCCTAGCATATCATAAAAATTGCAATATTTCTTCCCTTTAGTAGTTATTGTGTTATATGCAGCGAGGTGAAATTCAGCTTCGCAGTTACGACCAGTTAGGAAATTAAAAGCAGTAAAGTTTTTATTATATTTTGCGTAGTAACTATTGAATAATAAACTATGCTTTCAACGGCAAGCTCTAAAACATTCATTTCAATAAAGTGTTTAGGGTTTAGTTTAAAGGTCAACTAATTTCGTAAATGTGTGCCTATAGCATTGTCCAGTCGCAGAATTGATTTGCTTTATATAAAAAATCCCATTCAGTTATTGGTCCTCACTAAAGGAAAGTAACAACAAGTCAGTATACATTATACCAAATATTATTACCGATTCAACACATTTATTGAACATATTGAGGTTAGGTATCTCCTAATCGCAGCTAATAACATAGAAAATCTTGCTTACCTTTCTCGCCATTAAATTACAATTCTAATACCGCATTTACCGTATTAATTTATAGATTTTCCGATATAAACACTACATATCCCTCGGTCGTACATATATATCGGGATTATGATATTAATATCGTGGAGTGTACAGACCGACGACTAAAACGCGGCAAAAGAAATACACCGTACGAAATTTACATTATAACCAATTCAAGGGCTGCGTTGCTACACAAATAGCACGGATTAAAAGGATTGTTTCCAGACCTGGGATTATTTTGCGTTACATTTAGCCGTTACGACCGGAATTTCCTTTTACATATTTTATTTTAAGCATCCGACATGCCCAGCGGCGCAAAATCAAGCATATGTTGCATGTACATACATACATACATGTATATATTTGGAATGGAGAAAAAGGTCATCTTCCTCTTCCATTAGCGTGTGTAATAAATTTAGTAAAAAGAATTACAACTTCCAGTTGTTGGAGATCTGTTTTTGTTTTTTGAAGACCACGTCATTCTAAAATTAAAAAAGGATAAAAGGATACAGAAAGTACAGTTCAATACAGCAGTACCTACTGGTTACATACAGCACCTTCTACTGTGTGAATTGTGGGTGTAAATGTGTTTCCCTAACTTTGTTACAACATTACCTCGCCAGCAACAGCAAATGGTAGCTCAACAAGAGTACCAGTCTAGTGTTAGAGACATTACCAGAGGCATCTCCAGCAACTCTCGAAACCTGAAGCGTAAATCTTGCCGGGCTATTGCCAGTCACTCTTGCCTATGCGACTATCGAACTGTGAAGTTTAAATTTACGACGCTTTCTAGCCGAAATCTTGGCATTGACCACATCAAGAAGGTTCATGTAGTACGTTTTATTGATCGATTTGGCCGATTTTAGATAGTCAATATGCACGATCTCATCTTTACTCCAGAATACAGTAGCCATGTTCTTTTTGAATGTCATTTTAGTACGGTCGATTTCTGGCGGTGGCTGAGCAGAAAGCTGCCATTCAGAAGTTGAATTTCAGGTGAGTGGTGGTTCATACCTAGGTCTCATCGCCAGTTAGCAGATTGTCCAATAAATCATCCCATTCGGCACACACTCGTCTAAAATCAATTGAGCATCATCAACTCTTGTCTTCTTTCACTCATTACAAAGCAACTTGGGCACCCACTTTGTCAAGATCTTCCTAAACTGCAGACGCGTTATGATAATGTATTGTAGACATCCTTTCATCTCGCCGAAATCAGCAGAAAGTAGGGCCAGTGATGTTTAAAATTCTTCACCAGACAGTTGGTGATGGCTTTTAACAATCTAGGATTAACTGGACTTGGAGGTAATCCTTCTTTCATCTGCGATGGCGGTTTCTGTACCTCCTTGTATGAAATAATGATAGCATTTGAGGAAAGTGTTGTGACGTGGAGATTTACTGCCATATGCAGCATTCAGCTTGCTTGTCGTTTCGACTAGGTCATCACCTAGTTTAAAGCAGAGCTGAATACTAACACAATTTTTTTCGAAAATGTCGATTTTCGAATAAAATTTCCAATTCGGAACAGTCACTAATTTCCAAGCTCTTGCACAAACACAAATGAAGTAAAGACACCTGATCAAGAGAACTGTCATTTAGTTAATTTTTTTCTGCAGGGGGCTCTGCACACGGACTTGTCATTCAATCTGTGTTGCATGTTGCTACTTTCATTAGATTGATCCATTTTGGCCTTCAATGTAATCGCTTTGCAATACATTCCCATTTAATTTAAGCAGTAATCATACAGTCAATAGAAGACATGGTGGTAACTAAACCTCTCCATCACAAAAGCATCTGTTACATACAACTAAAGCAGTTCTAGCATTAATTCAGTAGACAGTTTTGCATACCAAATGCAATTGACAAAGCATCAGTTTCATAATTATAGTGATCTTGATTATCTTAATATCACTGTACCTGTAATATCATACATACACACGTCCAAAAAGATATCGCGCACTAAGTTTAATCTATAGCCAGTTCCGGGTCGTTTCGGTTAGTTAACCAAAGGAGAATCGGGCGGGATGAACGCTTGAAATTTAATGCCGTGCGCTGTTAGATTGACCATAAAAAGTTATGTAATTTTTTTATAGGGTATCAAGTTAACTCAATCACAGTTAAAATTGCTCTATATAAGAGCATCATCGTAAATTATGAGCCGGAGGCATGTTCGGATCAATTAATTCCGACCCAATAATATTTCTATATATTTTGATTTACGATTATGATTATTTTATTAATCGTGTAATTGAATGTTAAGATTTAACGATGTTTGAGGCTAATATCTCTAATGCTTGGTAATTTTATTAGGTATAACATAAATTCGGACGTTATTGGTGATGTGTGTGGTGTACCGCGTAAAACTAATCAGGCCTAATTGATTTAAGTGTGGAAATGGTCTTCGGGGGATGCTTTTTGGACATGTAGGGTTATAATTTTATGGGATGCCTTATTAGAGTCTGATTTATTTTTAATAAAGTGGAGTGTTAGTAAATTTGCTTTTTCTGGACAGGGAAAGTAAGCACCAAAATTTAGCAGGATAGCGTTGATTCTGGTGGTATCGAGTAACAGGTCGTGACATCCCGTTCGAGGAATTGACATATAGCACGTTTATCTGTCCTTATTTCCTAAGGTGCTTCTGGTTTATATAAATTTGAGTCAGTAGTTCATGATTCCTTTAGTTATAATTGAGTAGCCCTTCAATCTGAGAACTTCCATTATTGAGTTGGTCAATCCTAATGATATAAGTGTTGATAAATTGCATA
Source organism: Holotrichia oblita (assembly GCA_023690525.1). Classification (NCBI taxonomy): domain Eukaryota; kingdom Metazoa; phylum Arthropoda; class Insecta; order Coleoptera; family Scarabaeidae; genus Holotrichia; species Holotrichia oblita. Next base: position 183,333,518 of record CM043016.1, read on the forward strand.
CTATTCCTCGTCTGGCAGCAAATCCAGGTTGGAGCCTATATAGGTTCAATTTGGTCAAAGAACTGACAAAACTATCTCAACCTCTCCTCTAGAGGACAAGTCAATAATTTTGTCATCCAGATTCCAATTTGCCATCGCTATTATTGTCAGCTGGTGACTCTTGTACGAACTGAAAACAATTTCGACATTTAGCTTTTGCATACCATTAAGTATTTGGGAATTAGTGACTTGAACACCGTATCTTACTAGACATATTCCTATACAGTATTTTCTACACAAATACGAGGCATATCCTCTGAGGCTCTCACGGCCGGAGAGATTTTATATTCGTCATGTTGGCGACATGGCATAGCCAGACTTCTTCCCTTTACAATCTCCCGCCAAGTGCAAAATACGTGGAAAACCTCCCTTTGAGATTAATGAGGTAAGAACAGCATATGATGATGAAGCTATGAATGGCACGAGTGTGTACAAGTGTATCTCAGTTTAAAAACGGTCTTATGTCATGATAATTAGAGGAGCGGAAGTCCTTGAATTGTGACTGACGAAATTGTGGAAAAATCGAAAATGCCCTCCGTGGCGATCGCAGATTGACTGTGGGCTGTGGATGAACTTTCTGCGATATTTCCGCAAATGTCCAGATCTCTACTACACGAAACAGAAACCATCGGATATCGGAAACTGTCCGCAAGATGGGTCCCAAAACAACTGACAGACCAACAGAAGTTGAATTGAGTGGAGGCTGGGCAAGAGTTTTTGAGGCGCTACAACCTCCATAGAGATGAATTTCTCCGCTCCATTGTTACTGGAGATTAAACTTGGGTAGCACATTACACATCTGAAACCAAAAAATAGTCTCAACACTGGCGTCACACCTCGTCACCCTCCGCCAAAAAGTTCAAAACCTCAATTTCAGCCAAGAAAATGATGGCATCTGTGTTTTGGGACTGTCAAGGCATAATTTTAATCGAATATACCTGAAGGGAGCTCTGCAAGATACTGTGAGACTCTAACAAATTGCGGAGATTCATGCTGACAAAAACTGCTGCAAGACCATACACGACGAAGGAACTGTTCGCCTGTTTAAATGGGATCTCCTAAACCATCCGCGCAATGTGACACCTTCAGATTACTATTCATTTACCTCCATGAAGCTGCACATGGGTGGACAAAGGTTTTCAACCGACGAGGAGGTAAAGAAGGATGTGGGGAAGTGGACGAAGGGGTTGGCGGGAAACTACTTCGAAGAAGGTATCAAAAAATTGATACCCCGCTACACCACCTGCATAGCGACGAATGACGATTATGTCGAAAAATAGTTTAATAATGCTTAACTTGTACACTTACTTTCCGGAAAAACCGAAGCGTATAAGGAAAAACCGAAGTGGTGGGGGTGGCAGCAACTGCAGAAGGGGCAAGTATGTTCTTATAAATTTGGTATTACAAATCACTACGGCCGATAGGAAGATCCTTTTGTTTTTGGTGTTGAATCTTCATCTAGCGATGAAGTTTTGATGACAAATTAAATACTCTCATGGATACACCTGATCAAGATTAATGTTATTGTGACAATGACTGAGGCGTGACAGCGGACGTAATCTTATCCACTATAGTCCAAACTTCAAATCTAAAAGATAAGAAAAACAAAAAGAAAAGAAATATAGACCCACAAATGGGCCCAAGAAGGCACAAAACACAACCACATTAACTGGTTTTGCAATTGATATTTCATCATATAGAATAAAGACGTTGAGACTTGAGATACAAACATCCCTTCTTGTCTCTTCTCGATCTAGGCGGTTAAGCCAAGATCCCACAACACCAGCAATATGACCACGACAGCATGGAGGTGCCTGGTGTGTCGACCAGACATATTCCGTTCGGCGTCGTTTGATCCTGCTCTAAACCCTTAGCTACGACACGACAGCCTGATCAGGATTTGGTGTATCCATCTTAGCCTGACATTTCAACAGAAACCTGTCCGACACAGTGAGGGGATACGATTTCTAACAAGAATCATGCAGATGACATTGTTTGAAGACTACTAAGCACTGAATGCACTAACTTAATTTCAACAAAACAGCCCGTAAGCAAACGAAGATCTTTCGTTGAACAACAACAAGTTTTCTGAAACAGAATTTTAACTTGGTTCTGTACGTAAGACACCAGTAAACTGAAGTCCAAAATAACCAAACATTCTTTGACAATTGGTTCTTTTTTTTTGAAAGTTTGCTAAAAGGAACGACCTAGGAACTATCAAAAAAAACCGCTTTAAGACTAGTGTTTAGGACTCTTATGAAAAAGTATCGGGAAAATTTCGGCTATAAAGTTATTAATAACCCTGATATTGCGGTAATGAAATGGGCACATCCAAATATTGGGCAGAGCTCCCATATTTGGCGCTCTTGAATTACCACTTAAAACTGTTTGTCGAAACCGAACTTCAGTGTCATATGATCTCTTAGCTTAGCCAGTCCTCCTGGATTCTTTTAAGATTCGGAGATGACCCACTAAGTCTCTTGACTTGAAGGTTGTGTTTCGTTTCAATCTGATGGTGCCCATATTACTTCCTTCTTCACCCTGCAGGTGCAAATAGTTGGTTGTTAGTAGTTAGTAATAGGTTAATATCAGGTACTGGAGGTGAAAATCAGCGTTGGCATAGTTATAATACATGCTCTGATCTAAAGAATTTGTGCAATTACTATGACTTATCGATGCAAGCCTCACACATAACGCAGGATGATGCACATCCAGAGGAACAAGCGGGGCAGTGGCCGCCTCCACAGAGGCATCAACATCAGCCAGGATCAAGTCCAGAGTTCTTCTATTCAGGTTTTGTACGGAGTTTAAGGAACTTAAATTAAACAAATTTATAAAATGCGCGAGAGATTGACATAAACGGTTTCCCGATAGTAATTCATACGACGCATCAGTTATTGAAGAAATATTAAAGTCTCCAGCCACGAAAATACTATGATCATTCAATAAGTCAGTAAATCCCTCAAATATGTCAAAATATTGCAAGTATTCATTTAGTGTTGAATTATAGGCTTAAAATACGCAACATTTATTAAGAAATATTTGCCTCTTATTTTACATTTAACAAATATTGTCTCAAGACTATCATGTACAACTGTATATACAGATTGACGCAGTGTATGGTTCCCATTCGACTTCAAGTACACACACATAGACATGCACTCTGTATGTGATGCCGAGTGGAGGGGCTGCCGTGCAAGTTGTAGGAGGTATGCATTTGAAAGAGAGAAACACATTTGTCACTCGCTTTTGTACGCCTTTTATACGCCTACAGATGATACGTACATGTAAAATATGCAAGCTCTAGTATGTATAGTATGTACGTTGCATATAAACCCATAACTCCATCAATCTGTATACGGACTTTCGGTTTAAGAACTAGTTTAAAATTTTCCAATAATGAGCCAGCGTATTCAATGCGGGCAATACTGGTTTCAAACTTTATCCAAAATCTTTTGTAGCCTTTAAAAATATGTAAAAACGCCTACGAAATGGATTCTTGTACTACCAAACATCGTGTAACAACGACTGGAGGAAAGCAAAACGTAATTCTTCGAAGATTACGTTGCTTTTGTCCTCCATCCTGCAAGAAGCAGCTGATATATCAACCTTTATCAAGAGTAACTGACATGATACTTTATTAAAAGGCACCATCCCTTTAAGGAAATTTTAGAAAAAAACTTTCATATTAAAAAAAAGCGGTTCATAAACACGATTTTTCGGGAAATGGAAAAAACTAAAATTGCTGTAAAGGTTTCTACAAGAAGCTTGTGTTCATTGGGACATGAAATATTTGCTCAGCTGAGGAAAGCAATACTACAAGGACATATCTGGTTTTAAGCTAGTTCTAATGGTTTCTATAGTCCTTGATCAAGACTTCAATGGTTCTGAACCACGATTTAATGTGGTTTGTCCAAGGTATTGATAGTCGTCAAGCATTATTTTGAACTGATTTTAACTTGATTTGTTTCTGATCTAGTTATGAGCCCTTTCTCACCTAATTTGACCTTCTCAAAACCATCTTAAAATCAGGTAGGTCTAACAGAATATGTTTTTGTACATGTATTGGTACTATATTTCCAAAGTAAAAACTGATTAATGCTATGTCGCTGTAATACTCCAATATTCTGAAAATATTGAAAAGTTGTAGATTCTATTACGGCGACAACATGTCTGGGACATGATCGGTCGGACACTTCAACGTTATCTAGCTCCTCCGGCTAACTTTGAGGAGCTATGGAGGCGAGTTAAAGCAGCATGATTGGCCATCGCTCTTACTTTCATATAACGACTTATTGACTCCATGCACTTCTAGTTGTAGACTAGTTGGAGTCTTTTGATGAACCTTAGAATTAGTCTGGGATTTTCGTCCTGGATATCAGTAGACGTTAGAAACGGCCTACTGAAGTGTTGTTGTCGGAGCAGCAACACATTTACACAAAATGTGTTCTGCCGTATCTAGATCTTTTTGGCATAGACGGCAGATTTGATCTTGAGCTTTTCCAAGTCTATGTAGGTGGTAGCCTTTGTCTGTTTTTGTCCTGGCGTATCCTGCCAGTGGGAGCCTTTCTGTTGACCTCCCATTTGTTAACTGCTTGTTTTTAGGTGGCCTTTTTGCAGTCCACAACAGGGCTAATGTCCAAAAAGAGGCATTTTCGCTGCTTCTTTGGCAAGCTTATCTGCCTTTTCGTTCCCTTCGATCCCTTGATGGCTTGGGACCCACTGAAGAGTTACGTGGAAGATACTGCCGTTGTCCAGGTGAAAGTAAGTTATGCTACTTTAGTACTACTTCCGTACCTAATTTAATTGCGTTAGAATCACACGTTCACATTATACAGGGTGTGCTATATCATAAATAAAACTCACTTCATACTAGTGCAAAGCTTGGTGAGCATAAGCTCAGGGCTAGACCCGACCCAGTTTAAAGCAGATTACACCTGAAGAATCACACATCTCTGCATAATTCCCTCCCTCTCTCTCTCTCTCTCTCTCTCGCTCTCTCTAAGTGATTATGCGTTTCCTGTACTATGTTAAATGATTCTGGCACATCGTACAATTATGATTGGATTTGATAGCCGTCAGTATGATCAACGTGATGTTATTACTGTCCTAATTCATATGCAGATTTGTTATTACAAAATGGGAAATATTCAACATCATTTAATAAAAGCTATTCTAATCTTGACAGACACTAATTCTCAGTTAAAATAATAATAATACTACTAACTAAATGTTTAATTTGAGCATTCAGTCAAACATAACTTTTGTAACTGTGTTTGTTAGTTCACAAACTTATACGGTAATAAATGTTGTAACGGCCGAGCAATGAAATCGTGAACAAACACATAAATTTATAACCACTTCTTAGTTTTCTCCTTTAGCCTGTTTATTTTTACAGCTCACGCACGACCATGGCAGTTAACGCTATAACTGCATACGGTTCCTAGCATATCATAAAAATTGCAATATTTCTTCCCTTTAGTAGTTATTGTGTTATATGCAGCGAGGTGAAATTCAGCTTCGCAGTTACGACCAGTTAGGAAATTAAAAGCAGTAAAGTTTTTATTATATTTTGCGTAGTAACTATTGAATAATAAACTATGCTTTCAACGGCAAGCTCTAAAACATTCATTTCAATAAAGTGTTTAGGGTTTAGTTTAAAGGTCAACTAATTTCGTAAATGTGTGCCTATAGCATTGTCCAGTCGCAGAATTGATTTGCTTTATATAAAAAATCCCATTCAGTTATTGGTCCTCACTAAAGGAAAGTAACAACAAGTCAGTATACATTATACCAAATATTATTACCGATTCAACACATTTATTGAACATATTGAGGTTAGGTATCTCCTAATCGCAGCTAATAACATAGAAAATCTTGCTTACCTTTCTCGCCATTAAATTACAATTCTAATACCGCATTTACCGTATTAATTTATAGATTTTCCGATATAAACACTACATATCCCTCGGTCGTACATATATATCGGGATTATGATATTAATATCGTGGAGTGTACAGACCGACGACTAAAACGCGGCAAAAGAAATACACCGTACGAAATTTACATTATAACCAATTCAAGGGCTGCGTTGCTACACAAATAGCACGGATTAAAAGGATTGTTTCCAGACCTGGGATTATTTTGCGTTACATTTAGCCGTTACGACCGGAATTTCCTTTTACATATTTTATTTTAAGCATCCGACATGCCCAGCGGCGCAAAATCAAGCATATGTTGCATGTACATACATACATACATGTATATATTTGGAATGGAGAAAAAGGTCATCTTCCTCTTCCATTAGCGTGTGTAATAAATTTAGTAAAAAGAATTACAACTTCCAGTTGTTGGAGATCTGTTTTTGTTTTTTGAAGACCACGTCATTCTAAAATTAAAAAAGGATAAAAGGATACAGAAAGTACAGTTCAATACAGCAGTACCTACTGGTTACATACAGCACCTTCTACTGTGTGAATTGTGGGTGTAAATGTGTTTCCCTAACTTTGTTACAACATTACCTCGCCAGCAACAGCAAATGGTAGCTCAACAAGAGTACCAGTCTAGTGTTAGAGACATTACCAGAGGCATCTCCAGCAACTCTCGAAACCTGAAGCGTAAATCTTGCCGGGCTATTGCCAGTCACTCTTGCCTATGCGACTATCGAACTGTGAAGTTTAAATTTACGACGCTTTCTAGCCGAAATCTTGGCATTGACCACATCAAGAAGGTTCATGTAGTACGTTTTATTGATCGATTTGGCCGATTTTAGATAGTCAATATGCACGATCTCATCTTTACTCCAGAATACAGTAGCCATGTTCTTTTTGAATGTCATTTTAGTACGGTCGATTTCTGGCGGTGGCTGAGCAGAAAGCTGCCATTCAGAAATTGAATTTCAGGTGAGTGGTGGTTCATACCTAGGTCTCATCGCCAGTTAGCAGATTGTCCAATAAATCATCCCATTCGGCACACACTCGTCTAAAATCAATTGAGCATCATCAACTCTTGTCTTCTTTCACTCATTACAAAGCAACTTGGGCACCCACTTTGTCAAGATCTTCCTAAACTGCAGACGCGTTATGATAATGTATTGTAGACATCCTTTCATCTCGCCGAAATCAGCAGAAAGTAGGGCCAGTGATGTTTAAAATTCTTCACCAGACAGTTGGTGATGGCTTTTAACAATCTAGGATTAACTGGACTTGGAGGTAATCCTTCTTTCATCTGCGATGGCGGTTTCTGTACCTCCTTGTATGAAATAATGATAGCATTTGAGGAAAGTGTTGTGACGTGGAGATTTACTGCCATATGCAGCATTCAGCTTGCTTGTCGTTTCGACTAGGTCATCACCTAGTTTAAAGCAGAGCTGAATACTAACACAATTTTTTTCGAAAATGTCGATTTTCGAATAAAATTTCCAATTCGGAACAGTCACTAATTTCCAAGCTCTTGCACAAACACAAATGAAGTAAAGACACCTGATCAAGAGAACTGTCATTTAGTTAATTTTTTCTGCAGGGGCTCTGCACACGGACTTGTCATTCAATCTGTGTTGCATGTTGCTACTTTCATTAGATTGATCCATTTTGGCCTTCAATGTAATCGCTTTGCAATACATTCCCATTTAATTTAAGCAGTAATCATACAGTCAATAGAAGACATGGTGGTAACTAAACCTCTCCATCACAAAAGCATCTGTTACATACAACTAAAGCAGTTCTAGCATTAATTCAGTAGACAGTTTTGCATACCAAATGCAATTGACAAAGCATCAGTTTCATAATTATAGTGATCTTGATTATCTTAATATCACTGTACCTGTAATATCATACATACACACGTCCAAAAAGATATCGCGCACTAAGTTTAATCTATAGCCAGTTCCGGGTCGTTTCGGTTAGTTAACCAAAGGAGAATCGGGCGGGATGAACGCTTGAAATTTAATGCCGTGCGCTGTTAGATTGACCATAAAAAGTTATGTAATTTTTTTATAGGGTATCAAGTTAACTCAATCACAGTTAAAATTGCTCTATATAAGAGCATCATCGTAAATTATGAGCCGGAGGCATGTTCGGATCAATTAATTCCGACCCAATAATATTTCTATATATTTTGATTTACGATTATGATTATTTTATTAATCGTGTAATTGAATGTTAAGATTTAACGATGTTTGAGGCTAATATCTCTAATGCTTGGTAATTTTATTAGGTATAACATAAATTCGGACGTTATTGGTGATGTGTGGTGTACCGCGTAAAACTAATCAGGCCTAATTGATTTAAGTGTGGAAATGGTCTTCGGGGGATGCTTTTTGGACATGTAGGGTTATAATTTTATGGGATGCCTTATTAGAGTCTGATTTATTTTTAATAAAGTGGAGTGTTAGTAAATTTGCTTTTTCTGGACAGGGAAAGTAAGCACCAAAATTTAGCAGGATAGCGTTGATTCTGGTGGTATCGACTAACAGGTCGTGACATCCCGTTCGAGGAATTGACATATAGCACGTTTATCTGTCCTTATTTCCTAAGGTGCTTCTGGTTTATATAAATTTGAGTCAGTAGTTCATGATTCCTTTAGTTATAATTGAGTAGCCCTTCAATCTGAGAACTTCCATTATTGAGTTGGTCAATCCTAATGATATAAGTGTTGATAAATTGCATACTATTCCTCGTCTAGCAAATCCAGGTTGGAGCCTATATAGGTTCAATTTGGTCAAAGAACTGACAAAACTATCTCAACCTCTCCTCTAGAGGACAAGTCAATAATTTTGTCATCCAGATTCCAATTTGCCATCGCTATTATTGTCAGCTGGTGACTCTTGTACGAACTGAAAACAATTTCGACATTTAGCTTTTTGCATACCATTAAGTATTGTGGGAAAGAACTTGACTTGAACACCGTATCTTACTAGACATATTCCTATACTGTATTTTCTACACAAATACGAGGCATATCCAGAAAGTAAGTGTACTGAGGCTCTCACGGCCGGAGAGATTTTATATTCGTCATGTTGGCGACATGGCAGTGTAGCCAGACTTCTTCCCTTTACAATCTCCCGCCAAGTGCAAAATACGTGGAAAACCTCCCTTTGAGATTAATGAGGTAAGAACAGCATATGATGATGAAGCTATGAATGGCACGAGTGTGTACAAGTGTATCTCAAGTTTAAAAACGGTCTTATGTCTGTGCATGATAATTAGAGGAGCGGAAGTCCTTGAATTGTGACTGACGAAATTGTGGAAAAATCGAAAATGCCCTCCGTGGCGATCGCAGATTGACTGTGGACTATGGATGAACTTTCTGCGATATTTCCGAACAAATGTCCAGATCTCTACTACACGAAACAATCACAGAAACCATCGGATATCGGAAACTGTCCGCAAGATGGGTCCCAAAACAACTGACAGACCAACAGAAGTTGAATTGAGTGGAGGCTGGGCAAGAGTTTTTGAGGCACTACAACCTCCATAGAGATGAATTTCTCCGCTCCATTGTTACTGGAGATTAAACTTGGGTAGCACATTACACATCTGAAACCAAAAATAGTCTCAACACTGGCGTCACACCTCGTCACCCTCCGCCAAAAAGTTCAAAACCTCAATTTCAGCCAAGAAAATGATGGCATCTGTGTTTTGGGACTGTCAAGGCATAATTTTAATCGAATATCTACCTGAAGGGAGACCATCAACTCTGCAAGATACTGTGAGACTCTAACAAATTGCGGAGGCCGATTCAGAACAAGAGGAGAGGCATGCTGACAAAAGGAGTCTGGCTGCTGCACGACAATGCTGGACCATACACGACGAAGGAACTGTTCGCCTCGTTTAAATGGGATCTCCTAAACCATCCCGCGCATTCCCCTGATGTGACACCTTCAGATTACTATTCATTTACATCCATGAAGCTGCACATGGGTGGACAAAGGTTTTCAACCGACGAGGAGGTAAAGAAGGATGTGGGGAAGTGGACGAAGGGGTTGGCGGGAAACTACTTCGAAGAAGGTATCAAAAAATTGATACCCCGCTACACCACCTGCATAGCGACGAATGACGATTATGTCGAAAAATAGTTTACATTAGGTACTAAAGTATCATGTAATTTTTTTGTTGAAATAAAAAAATTTAAATCCTACAAAAACTCAGTACACTTACTTTCCGGATATGCCTCGTATATGTAGTGCTAACGGAAATATATAATGCTGCGTATCGTGTAAGGAAAAACCGAAGCATGGTGGTGGGGGTGGCAGCAACTGCAGAAGGGGCAAGTATGTTCTTATAAATTTGGTATTACAAATCACTACGGCCGATAGGAAGATCCTTTTGTTTTTGGTGTTGAATCTTCATCTAGCGATGAAGTTTTGATGACAAATTAAATACTCTCATGGATACACCTGATCAAGATTAATGTTATTGTGACAATGACTGAGGCGTGACAGCGGACGTAATCTTATCCACTATAGTCCAAACTTCAAATCTAAAAGATAAGAAAAACAAAAAGAAAGAAATATAGACCCACAAATGGGCCCAAGAAGGCACAAAACACAACCACATTAACTGGTTTTGCAATTGATATTTCATCATATAGAATAAAGACGTTGAGACTTGAGATACAAACATCCCTTCTTGTCTCTTCTCGATCTAGGCGGTTAAGCCAAGATCCCACAACACCAGCAATATGACCACGACAGCATGGAGGTGCCTGGTGTGTCGACCAGACATATTCCGTTCGGCGTCGTTTGATCCTGCTCTAAACCCTTAGCTACGACACGACAGCCTGATCAGGATTTGGTGTATCCATCTTAGCCTGACATTTCAACAGAAACCTGTCCGACACAGTGAGGGGATACGATTTCTAACAAGAATCATGCAGATGACATTGTTTGAAGACTACTAAGCACTGAATGCACTAACTTAATTTCAACAAAACAGCCCGTAAGCAAACGAAGATCTTTCGTTGAACAACAACAAGTTTTCTGAAACAGAATTTTAACTTGGTTCTGTACGTAAGACACCAGTAAACTGAAGCCCAAAATAACCAAACATTCTTTGACAATTGGTTCTTTTTTTTTGAAAGTTTGCTAAAAGGAACGACCTAGGAACTATCAAAGAAAAACCGCTTTAAGACTAGTGTTTAGGACTCTTATGAAAAAGTATCGGGAAAATTTCGGCTATAAAGTTATTAATAACCCTGATATTGCGATAATGAAATGGGCACATCCAAATATTGGGCAGAGCTCCCATATTTGGCGCTCTTGAATTACCACTTAAAACTGTTTGTCGAAACCGAACTTCAGTGTCATATGATCTCTTAGCTTAGCCAGTCCTCCTGGATTCTTTTAAGATTCGGAGATGACCCACTAAGTCTCTTGACTTGAAGGTTGTGTTTCGTTTCAATCTGATGGTGCCCATATTACTTCCTTCTTCACCTGCAGGTGCAAATAGTTGGTTGTTAGTAGTTAGTAATAGGTTAATATCAGGTACTGGAGGTGCAAACAATCTTGTTTGAGTGTCTGCAGCCGTCTTTACAATTGATAAACTTAGATGACATGCTGTTCCATTGTGAACTCCTCTGGCTTAAGCCTATCTTTTTTTATAATTGTTAATAAACTCGCTTAGCTCTTGTTATATTAAAAGAGTCTATTGGTGATGACAACTAGTCGACAACCAGGACTTATAATCTGAGTTTTGACAACTGTATTTGGCAAGTAAAAGTTCGCATCATCGGTTAATATCAAAAATTTTCATATTCTCTCGACAAAACATTGAAACAATTAAAATTTAGTGAAATAATTATAAAAGTAAGCTATATGTACCAAATATACTAAAACCGGAACACAATGATATTTCGCTTTGTAGAATTCTAACTGCAGATGGCGGTAGTGGTTTTAATAAAAACGCAATTAGTGTGTGTTATAATTACGTGCTCGGCCCAGATGCAGCACCCGACGAACATTTAACTAAAATGGAAACATTATACGGTTCTCCTGGGAACGTAGCCATTGATTAAATCCGACAATAAATTTTTACTACACGGCCGGGTCTCATTTGGAAATAGTTACACCGTGTAGCGGGAGTAGAGGTGGTTATATTGTATGAGTCGTAAAACGACGTTGTCCAGAGATGTGAGCGTCGATGGATGTTACAGGAACCCGCTAACTTATCGGTGGACATGTACTGACCTCAGATGTATTTCTTCTTGTAGGTTAATAAAATAAGAATCTATTAAAAAATTAATTTATTCCATAACACAATAATTATGTTTTTGTAAAAATTAACTTCATCTGTAAAATAAACTGACAGAGGAAAACGAGTGTATAGGAAAATGTTCTTGAAAACACTGGCTATGGAGCGTTCAAAATTAGGTACAGCAACCTAAATTAATACCCTAAATGCAAAGATTGGCAAGACCTGACAAAATATTTAAGGACTTGTATTAATTTTACGTCAAGTAATGTAAAGAACATGCCAAAGCCCATGCTTTGAGGTTTTGTCAAGAACTTTTAGAGCAAAATTTGTGTCTCTACAGGGAATTTAATATTAAATACAGGAAGGACCACTGGGACAAATCCACTGACCACAAAGCAGTACTTAGATGAATTGATGACTATTAGAATAACTGATGTGTGTCCACATCGTACAACACTATTCAGGTGACACTGAGGATTCTAAAGGGGAAATTTCACTGTGAAGATGTTGAAAGAGCAGGAAGGTAACGAAAGTCGGTTATGGAGGAAAAGCATTACTGCTCTGTCGACAATTCTCAACGAAGACAGGCGAGTGACCTACCAGCTTCGTTCAATTCTGCATAATCATTTGCATGAGAAGAAATTTTGTTGTCTTCGGGTACCGCATAGACTAGCTGAAAACCAGATGAGACGATGTCTGGACTTGGTGCTCGGAGATGCTAAAACTGTTTGCTAAATGTTAATCCCGATATGTGACCAATATCATGACAGGTGATGAGACTTGGTTTGTACCATTATGATCTGCCAACTATGACACAAAACAAAGTTTGGATCTTTAATAATGAGGACTTTCTTCTAGCTATCAAAAGATCTGTAAAGAAGAAAGTGATATTATTTATTATTAGTATTTTTCACATCTACTGGAATTGTGGTACATGTCGTCTTGCACACAAAAAGAACAGTTACAGCTAAGTTGTATACAGAACAGTGCCTGCCTGAAGTCAATAAAATCGATGAAGAACCTACGGCCAAAATCAAGAATGAACACTTCAACGAATATTTTACCACTATAAGACTGAAACTTTTTCAGCACCCTCCTTGCAGTCCAGATCTTGTCCCATGTTACTCTGGGCTGTTGCAAAATGTGAAAATGAAGCTGAACGGGAAGCGGTTTTGGATGAGGAGCTCTTGAAGGATTGGGACAATAAGTGTGCTTACTCCTTAGTGAAACTTGGTAGAGCTGGTTGGTTTTGGAGGATGGAAAGGTGTATTTAGAATGATAGACTCTGAATCTAAAAATGATAAATGTAGAGAGATTCCTGATTTATATGCCGAAAACAAACTTTAGTTATAATTTTTAGATCAGGTTCCCTGATGTAAGATTTGGGCATTTTAAAATGTGATCATTTTTTTATTTTATAACTCCATTCATGCAGTTGTTCATCATAGATAACTTGATGCGTTCACTCTCTAGGTGACAGCACCCTATGGAATTATTTGGTCATCGATTACACCATTGAAATAACTTTCAGATATGCAAAAATTAAACTACTTGTAGATGTGAACTTCGACGCAAATCAGGACCTAACTTTCACACATGAACATTGATGTAACCTTCAAATTCAAGCTGATGGTAGTTCATCGCCTCAATAAATAATGTTTACAGGAAAAATCGCCTTATGTCACAATATCTTCAAAAATAGCTAGCAACATTTTCTCGCTAATATTCGGTGGCGTATAAAAGAGCACTCGTTCCCTTCATCAGTTCGTTTCTTGGATGTTGGCGTGAAATTCTTAATCTAATTAAATTTCGAGCTTTAATAAAATACAATTTAGAGTTTAGTATTTTACTATAAATTCCTATTTATATAGAGGATACCGTAATAACAGGGGACACACTATAAACGAGGGGGAGGAGGAGAGGACGATGCGACGCCTCAGGGGTGTCGAGATGGCGGCTTCCTTTTCTCCACATCGCGTATCCTGACTGAAGGGGGTCTTAATGGCATAGACACTTCTAATAATTACGTAAGTACAGTGGGGATTTCAGTAATGAAAGAAGACTTAATATAAAGTGCCTACCGACTATGCCTGCCTGCTTGTCCTGCTCCACTCTCCCACCGGCACTACAAGACTGGCAGGAATAAAGCGAAGGTGGTTTCGTTAATGCAATTACCGGAATTTCAACGCCCATTCGTCGTGACGTTATTTCGCAAAATACGGAAAAGCAAAGAGTAAAGACCGTAATTACATTTCGCCTAACGCGTAACAAGTTATATTATGAACTCTGTTGGATCCAAAATAATTATGATTAAGAAATACTGTTTTCTCCGCGGTTTATTACCAAAATACATATATATAAGCTCGACGTAAATTTAATTAATCTTAGTAAACACAGATTTTTCTATTTTGAGATAATTTTACGATATCGGAATAGTAGCATCATAATCAATATTAAATTGCGAATTAATACTGTTTAATTGTATCAAATTGCAGTAAAATATTATGCAGGAGAAATTTATCAGTATAGATATATAGCTTGATTAATTAGATAGCAAACGAAGTATTATATTCATTATTAATAATATAAATATAATAATTTTGTTAAAATTAGAAAATACATGATGGCACATATGTGCAATTTTATAATAGATTGACGATATAAAGACCTCACACGTTACAGTTAGCACACCATTTAATAAATATAAATCGATTTACAGCCTACAAATCCCTTGTATAATAATTAATTGACGCCAATTTTAATTTACTTGTATTTCCAGTTCATTCCAATTATATTAAAATATGAATAACGATTTGTCAAACGTAAAAAAGATACATGTAGAAATAATGATAATTTCCTGTTATCTGAAATTTGTAATCATTTCTATCGAAGCTCAATTATGTCATACATTTTATGGAATTAACAGCACTAAAACCTCTTGAACATTTTGTAACAATTTATTTCAATAGCTTCAATAAAATTAAATGATTAAATGATTTAAAATTTTATATATATACACAGATCCGATCATTATACAATATTACCACGTTATAATACAAAAATAGACAAAACAGAGTAGAACAAATGCAAAAAAAATTACAAAATCGACCCAAGAGGCTATTCCTAATCCCGAACGTAGATCTTGTGGGCAGAAGCGTTGTCCTGATAAAACAGCACACCTCATCTGAATTTTCTCTTCCAGTTTTCTTTGATGGAATTACATAATTTTGAAATTAAAACAGCGTAATATTGCCCAGTTAAAGTCTGACCACATGGTAAAAAATCTATTAGGATAATTTCGTCGGCATCAAAAAAGCCAAAAAACTGTAGCCACCATCTTGCCCGCAGATGCTAATGCATGAAACTTTTTACCATTATGCCTTCATTCCATACTCTACCGTTTTGATTCAGGATCATAATGACCAACACAAGTTTCATCTCACTTAATGATGGCTAAATTTGTCTCTGAAGTGAACTGTCGAATCTGTGTTTACTTTGGCGTCAACGCCGTACAACCACCTTTTTGAGATCTAATTCTCTATGCAAAATGGTTACTGCGCTCGAAAAACTACAGGTTTGAGCTATAAATTTCACATTTTATTTGCCTATCTTTCAGGACCATATCATGAACCAGATCAATGTTTTCTTTGAAAACAACAGTTTAATCGCCGTGTTCTTAAATTTGTCCATTTCGGTAATTTAGTCATGTCAGGGACAATAATATCTGAACTGCCCTCGTACTGAAGCAATTATAAACTCCCTTTTCAATCAGACTAGAGCACACTGTATACGAATGTCATGCAGAATAAATACTATTGACAGTGACGAATCAATTAAAAAGATAAAGGAAAAGCTAAAATAACTTCTTTCTATTTAAACCCCAAGACTACACAAACAGTCTGCCTAAAACAATTTTTCAATAAATCTTTGGCATTGGAAATGAGGTTACTACAATTTTTCAATATCCAGAAAAATTAGAATTGAAGAATTCAGATGTGTTGTAAAACAAAATCCAGATCACGAGAATTTTTTTAGTTCAGAAATGTATAGGAATTAGAATTTTGGTTAGAGTCCCTAACTTAAGTTTCAAATAAGCTTCGAATTTTGTTTGGGACAAGTGTTCAATCAAGATCCACTGGAAAATTTATTTTTCCAAACAAGAAGTCTTGATATGAAAACTCATAGATATTCATGCTTTACCAACAGTTTTAAATAACTGCTCATCAATAATTTTGCTTCCTGGTCCTCTCTTAAAGTATCTGTGAAAATGACGAATCCGTAGCAGTCGTAAGTAACTTACAAAAAATTTTATTTACAACAAAATACCTACAAGAATGCATCACTACATCATATACAGCAATTCTACTAGTTAAAAAATGTTCTAATAGTAGTTTCATAATTTATAGCTAACCTTAAAACATAAACTGTTATAAAATTTCATGAAAACCAACAATAGTTGCTTCTTCTATTTGTGCGTGATAGGTGGTAGTTGCAGTAACTTCTTAAGCTGTATCGCTTATATAACTATCACTGAAACTCTAATTGTGTTCAAATGGCCTTGTGACGGCATTATATCGCCTTTAAAATGCTGCGTTGTTAACTGCATTGCTCCCAATAGCGAATAGTAAGAAAATCGGAATCCAATTCTCCGAGAAAAATGTCACCCCCCTTCGGGATAATTGAAACCCGCCTCCTGTCGTTCTACCACAACGATAGTCAGCCGCTTGACCACTGCGCCTATCAACGCTTTTACAGTAGTAACAACCATAGACTAATACAATATTAAATTCTAAACGTGAGTAATAAGTAGTGGCCGACTTGTTTTCAAAAGACAATATATTGAAACGTTCATAATATCGATTTGTGAGACCCTGCACCACCACTAGAAGGTTAACAACATCGAGAGAACTGTCAGAGTATTTATACGACAAACAACGACTAGCAGATTGCAACTATTCCAAAGATTTACAAATTTTATTTTTGGGATACTTAATTTTCTGGCAACCTTAAGGACTTGAGGGCTTTCCATAAACACCTCTTTGAACTTAAGACTTCGCAAAACTCTATTAAGCTTCAAAGCTCCAGATATCTACACTTTTTGGGAAATACTAGTATTGCCATATTATAAACGGGTAGATCCCCGGGTAGATCAAGGTACCATTGTGACAGAAAAGATTATTTCCGTGTCTTGTTGATTTTATTTCGGGGGACCTGTATTGCGTTGAACAATTAGGAAAAATTTTTGGCACCCAACCTGGGGAGCGGACCACGTCTTTACTAAAAATAATAAAATGAACAAACACACGCTAAATAGACCAGCAGACATGTCGGTTGCAAATGAGTCACCATATGCTAATACAATCAAATATTTAGGTGATATACTGCAACTAACGTCACGGTATTTGGTTTATCGACTAAATAGGTATCGACATCTTTCAGACGATTATGAAATTAGGCGCTTGATCATGTGGTACGCTCCTGGGCAGCGTTCAGTGGAAACAATTTCAAATCTTGACTACCAATTTGCAGGTTTTAGCTTTACGATGAGAGGTAGTTTTGAATACATATTGGCCTATGTGAGAGAAGGAAAAATGGTCTGTGTGGATTGAAATCTGATCTTGGCAGTTCTATCTTACATCTTTGGCTCCTGAATTTTTGATTTCCATCCTAGACATTTATTCAGGAATCAATTCTCGTGTAATGTTTTGACGTTCCCATATAATTCAAGTTGTATCATTTCGTGTGGTGCTCAATCCAAGCATAAATTGCGACAAGTTTGCAAATTTTAGACTATTATCACATACTAATGTTTTTGATAGGCTTCTTTAACACTTGGGCATTTCGTGATAGCTTAAAGGGGAGCTTAGTGTCCGATATGGATCCAAGAATCGTTACAATACATCTAAAATTTAATGATTAGTTCTTCAAATATATATATATGTAGTTGCTCAAGTACAAATGTTGGGAACGCATCTGAAGTCGTGCTAAAGTCCATCGTAAATACTATTGAAAACGAAACACTCCTACAATTTACTCAACTCTTTTGCATATATTTTCAATAGGATTCACTGTAACAACAATATCATAGAACTTTCATAAAACATCGACATTATTTTCGACCGAGTCCATTAGCAGCTTTAAATATTACAGGCCTCACAATACTACCGAACATCGCATCGTCTCTCACAATCCCGATATCATCGAAGTATAAGCATTGAATATTGACAGCATTACGTAGTAGTATATGTACAATCACATAAATTTGCACGTGAGAGAAATAGTCGTGGGAATTGCGTCACCTGCGTCGTCGCGTAAACCAGAGAAGGGGTTCTCGACCGCCTTTGTATCCCCGCATTATGTCCCAACACACAACGGTTTATAACGCGAGCACCCACTTTATACTTTTCGTATTCGGGTCGTTTCCAATATTTTATACGGCGACGATGTAAAGCTGACAATAAGACCCCGGAGAAATGTAATGTTAGCAGGGCGGTGAACGATGTTATATGCACACCAGCTACCGGTAGGCGTTGTAGTTCATCAGGTCGTGTATTCTTAAAATAGGGTGGATATCTAGAACGTTTTGTAATTGTATAATTGTAACAGGATAGAATAAAAGGACTCTTTAACAACGTCTTACCTTATCTTAACGCCTTATGCGTAAAACAACATTATTCAAAGTAATGAATCTTTTTGGATCGAGTTGGTCTTTACTTGATGTAAATCCATTTTCAATGTGAAATAAAACAAATTCGAATGAATTCGACTTAATAGACACTAAGATTTGAACTCAAGTCCATAAAAAATACTTAATACAAAGGAAAAGTTAGGGTCATTAATCAATAACAAATTAAGTCAAGTAGTACATTCTTCCAACAATTTTTCAGAACATGTTTTTTAATAGATTTAGCAATCTCAGCAAGCGTAAGATACAGCCAAAGCTGCTTTCTTAGCAAACACTCTCCGTGATGAATTGAGGGAATTTCATAGCGAAAGATGGTGGACTAGAGTTTCTTCTGTTTCGGTCTCCGGCGGTTCAATTTAGAAGTTGGCCCGTTCTCTCTAGACAATTGGATCTTCTTCTATTAACGGTCCTGTTCATGGATCTGATGGACTCACCTATGATGACGGGGGCTAGGCCAAGGTTTTTGCATACCATCTCGAGTCTGTTTTGCGGGTAACGGGGGTGATGACGAATTTGAAGACACTGACAACGCTGTCGAGAGTTTTCTTGACGCTTTGCATGGTTTTTCCGGGGACGTCATTCCACCAACTGATATTGACGAAATAAAGTCCCACATTAAGCTCAGAAAATGTAGCAAAACTCCGGGCTACGACGCCATTAGGAACACCGCCCTAAAGAAGTTGCCGGACAGAGTCGTTGTGAGCTTGACGAACATCGTGACGAACATTCTCCACCCATCTGGAAGCACGCTCTCATCAGGGTGATTCTAAAAAAGGGCAAGAACAGTCTCTTCCCTCAAAACCATCGACCGATAAGTCTGCTCTCCAATCTGTCGAAGATGGCCGAGGCCATTCTTCTAAACCGCCTCAGAGCGGAAATTGTAGATAACAACATTCTACAAGACAAGCAGTTCGGATTCAGGGAAGGGCTGTCCACTGAATTTCAGCTCCTCAGAATAACAGAGGCAATCAGAAATGCCCTCGACAGACGCGAATTGATGGGGGCAGTCTTCATGGATGTAGCGATTGCATTCGACTCTGTCTGGCATTCGGGTCTTTTTTTTAAGATGTTTAATGCCGGGATAAATCCGAGCATCGTCCAACTGATAAAATCTTGCCTACAAAATGGAGGACTAAAGGGTTCAAGGGCTTTGTCCAACCCTAGAAAGGAGAATGGAAGACCATAGAATAAGGTATGTAGATTAGTTATTATTGTACATGTCAATCTGAAGAAGCTACATTGTAGCGAAACAGCTGTCGTTGTTATTAAATATAGTGTAAGTCTTAAACATTTGTTTGTTTTATTTCACATTAATGAATCTTTTATCGGATCTATCTAGCAAGACTCAAACATAAATTACCAAGCGAATAAATTACCATAAATATCCGCTAACGGTAAAACTTCCTTCTACCGGGCATGTAATTTGAATTATTACCATCTAGGTAGACCGAGGTAGATGTGCAACTGCTAACATAGCTATCTCACGGGTACAAAACGTAATCAAAAGTCTGCCGACGCAATCCAGAACCATCAATTCAGCAAACCACCAGGATAGCACTTTACTTTATACGCGGTTGATGACCGTAGTACCGTCCATTTGTACAGTCCAGGTGCCCAAAGCTTCCCATCCGTACCCTTCCTCCATCCTAACCCCCTCGAAAACTAAACCAATTAGAGTAACGTCGCTAATTAGGCATTCGGGGAAAACGTTCATTGTTTTAAGCGCACGCGAGTGCTAGCTGCAAAATGTGGACTACAGATTTTCTTTAATTGGCCATTTAATGTTAAGGGATACACCCCTTCTCTGCTACCCGTACCGAGGAGGGAAATTAGTCGAACTTAGTTAAAATGTTTAGCGAGTTTAGAAGCGGGGATTTTCCCAAAATCAGCACCTATTATTCAGTTTTCAATAGATAATTAAGTCGTAGAATAGCTTCTAAGCTTCACACTTTCAAATGGAATGGTGTGATCAAACTTATTACAGATTTTTAAATCGACTTAGGTCCATTGACAATGCAATATCATCGCGTCGCCACTTTCAGATTGAACACTACTCTCGGGTTCATTGACTTCATTTCAAAAGGAGGAACAAAAGTAACCAAAAAAAGCCTTATTATTCCTTTATTGAAATATGATGATTTTTTATCGGGTAATACCTTTTTTATATGACATGTTATGTTACGGTCGTCATTTTAATTTACTAGTGGATTGACGGCTGGATGGAGGATTTTAAAATGAAGTCAGTCTTGATTACATTTTTCAAAGCAATTTTCAACTTTTTGGGCAGATCATCGACGAATAAAGCAGAAGAAGAAACGCGCAATCTTAGTGAAAACTCTGTTGGCACGTGATTCGATATTACAACCATGTCATATCTAAAAGAATTTTTTTACAATGTCATCAATACCTAACCTACTTATTTTTTATAAAACTTTCTTTCAGACCCTCCTGTCTACTCAACACGCTAAGCAAGCTACTAGAAATATTCCTGACCCATAGGCTAGTCGAGGAACTGAAGTAGAGAGACGCCGGGGAAAACAGAAAAAAACTGTTCGGGTCTAATTGGATTAATGACAAACATAAAAGGCCCAGGAAACAGCACGAGAGCTGTTCTGAGTAGTGCAGTACATAATGTGGTGTTACATGGAGTCCTTGTGTGGCACGGACTATTCACTGTAAAAGAAAAGTTCAGGGCAATCTTGGAAAGAACACAAAAACACATCCTTATGTATATTGCCTCCTCCTACAAGACCGTATCACGGATGGCCTTACAGGTAGTTCCGGTACAGAACTAGTCGACCTGTTGGTTTGAGAGAGGACCTATATTTTCAACCAGGTGGATGAAGATGCAAATATGGTAAGCTATACAGCCAAGGAAGAAACATTGAAGATCGACAATGGCAAAATAGATGGAATAAGAAGATATTGAAAGACCAATGGACACAACGGCTGGTCCAGAACATTAATCGCAAACACCGCAATCCAGGCTACTTCTTGACCCAGGTTTTGACAGCACACGAATATTTCCGCACGTTTTAAAAGGGAATAGGCAAAGACGTGGAGGACAGCTGTATATATGTACTTCAACTAGGTGGATACAGGGGAATATACAGCTTTCGTTAGCGCCAGATGGGGTGAAATCAGATTCAGCTCTAATGCTAGAGTCCGCTGACAACTGGAATGATAGAATGAAATGGTTCCAGATATTGTAGAGGGCTTTCTTGATGGGTTTTGTAGTAGAGAGTGCCATACAACCAAGCTGCAAACGATCAAAGCGCTTGAAATGCATAAACCATTTTTTCCTGGCAACAAGAAAAAGCCCTATTTGCGTAAAACAAATTTTTATGAAAACTCAATCAACTACCAAAACGAAAATAAATAGCTTTATTTATATATTACATACTACTGAATGAATTTTATATGGCAGTAGAATTTCTACCCTCTTTTTATTCTATTTCCTCATATTTTTCTCTTCTTTTTTTTAGAAATGAGGGCGCGAAGACTGAAGCTAATGCCGCACTTCTCCCGGACTCGATAGAGGGAATATGAAAGGAGGAACTTTTTATGATCCAAGTGTATTGGAACGAATGAAGCCATCCGTCAAGTGGACAAGAACATCGAACCTCTATCCTGATACGTATACACCTTCCGGGGATTTTTGATTTTTCACTGTCCCTGTCTATTTGGGTTCATTTTCGTTTTTCCCTCATTCTTCTTTTTTTTATCTTTGTGTGTGTATAAAAGAATTCCGCTCGCTTTTATAGAAGGTATAATATTGTCGGTATAAAAGAGAATTTTTCGAAGGGTTAATTAATTCTTTCATCTGTAGGACGTAAAATGGAATGCTTCACATTCGAACGTCAATAATTGCATAACTGCATTCGCGTGATGCATATCGCGAGTTGGTTCCTCCGAGATATAAGTGTTTATGACTTTTATAACCTCCGGGTGGGTATAGGAATTCGCAATATGAATTCACCATTCAGACGCTGCGCTAGTAATTGTTCGGAAAACACTAATATCGCTGCGGTTCGTCATGAGTTGGATCAACAATACGCTCTTTCATTCTCTCTAGTTTGCTGCCTGTATTTTGTGTTAAATTGATGTAATAAGAGAGATGCATCGTAACGTACAAGATAGGTAAGCCTTACGCACACTGTTGCCGAATACAGTCCGAAGGTTCTTGGCTCTAGCGTGTTTTAAACGTCGAATTGCTTTTGCTCCTGAAGACTTAGTCAAGTTAGTTGAATAGCAGATTTAGTAGGAGTATGAATCGATATTTATTTTTATTTCAGAAATTAGCATTATAACCGCCGATCCCCTCAAAGATGACAGTAAGGTTACCTATAGTTGAAACAAAATACACTTTCATTAATTGATATTATCAGGAGTAACAATATAAAATGATTAAAATCGCCACCCTCCAATGATAAACGGTAATTCCCCTAGTCGAGGCGTGCTCTCGCATTCGCCGTTAAATAAAAAATAAACGCTCCCGAAGAAGCTTTTACGCCGTAGCGTAGAGAGAAGAGCCCAACCGTTAACGATTAATATTTGATGATTTCTTGCGTAGTATAATAACAGTATCAGAGCCACCTTAAATGCAGATAAAGTTTTACGGGTAATGGCGGCAATTCGAAAACCTCGCCATCATTCCGTCCGAGGGGGTTAAGGGATGAGTTGGAACTCACGGGGAGTGAAATCGTCGAACTTGGCTGCGAAAGCGGAGAAGGTGGCTATCATCCAGACCCCTTTCCCAGCATCAGCCAACCGAGCGGCACATATACTACAAAACATCCAAAAAAGAGAGCCAGCGCGGAGATTATGGAAACGGTGTTGACCCTTTTATCCGTGACTGAAGTAGCGAATCAATAGCCCCTCTAGCTCTCGATTATCTGCGCCGCACAAAAGCAACACTGACCGCTGAATGTAATTTACATTGATTTTCGGTTTAATGAAAGTTTAAGTAACGCTTTGTTCGGATTCGTAAACGGGCCACCATCGCAAAACTACCACGCGAAAGGTATTATCCAATATTGCGTTGGTCGGCGAAATTTCTGAAAGTTCGGACCTTGCGGTGAACACAAATTAAACCAATAACTTCGATCGAAAATCTAAGTAAATCTAATATAGAATGCAATTGAAACAGGTGGATATCTTACTCATGCAAAAGAGCTATTGCTGATCATTGGCAATTGATTCCAACTTTAGAAATTAATTACTCTTTTATTACTACTTCTTCTCAGATTGGCAGTTATGATTTAATTCATTATAAAATTCATTTTGGATGACAAAAAAAAAATTCGACTGTTACAAATTTTGGCATTCATTTGCAGCTTGTAAAAAATTAAACATACATAGGTGCATCTATTGGTCTTAAGTTGCATATCTGATTGGATATGATACATGCATAAGACATCCGTTGGTTTTATACTGTCCTCGTTCAGGTTCGGCATAAGGCCAATTAAATTCTTTATTATTTTTTTCTGCCATTTGCGTACGAATGAAGATCTCATATTTTGAATTTACTTTCTTTAGCATTCCAGCTATCGATTATTGCTATTCCATGTTTTTATTGCGGCGGCACTCTGTATATGTTGTTTTGGTCAACTCTTAATAGTTATTATATACCATTCTCATCTAAGTCCAAAATCACAACAACTTTCCTGACGCTTCTCTTTAGATCCAGTATAAGTTTTGTTTATAAATCTGGACATTTGTATTCTTCGCTCTCTTCCAGTAAGGATATTCTGCTTGCCGTGTACTTTTGTTTAATATTATTTTTCCATCTGATTTTTCGTTAGCTAGCTGTGTATTACAATTTTTTGAATCACAGACATCAACTATTGGTGGTAGCAGTTTAAATTTTGAACAATCATGTTTGCTTTTAACGAGTGTTACCATTACGTGCCATAACGAAAGTAAGAGCGCTCAAGTTATTCAGAAACCCTAAAAAAACCCATATAGGGTTATGGGGTTAACTCCATAACAGGTGATCTCAACCGCTTAACCTAATAACCTTGAAAAAAGCACTGAAACGTTTTTACTTAAGCTGAAAACGAATGTTGTGTGTTTTTAACGTTATAATTAACAGACATTACTTGGGCCTGTTTTGTTTTAAATCACAGCAGATATTAAAATAACTGGTCATGTGTTTTACGGAAAAGCCTCGGAATAAAACTAAAGGATGGAGTGAATACCACCCCCTCCCCCACTAATAATTCTTTACCTAAAATTCACAAACCTGGCAAGTCGGTAAGGCCAATTGTTCCGGCAATTGACGCGCCGACTTATAATGTTTCCAAATGGCTGACCAATGAATTTAATAATTTGCCAATGCAGCAACCTAGTTTTCCAGTAGAAAATTCGTTAGAATTTATTAAAGAAATTCAAAATATTCAGTTGCTGGAGGGTGAAATATTGATTTCATTTGATGTTAGTTCTCTCTTTCCTAGTGTACCGATTCCAGACACCTTGACATACCTCGAGGACTTGTTGCTTCAAAATAGTTTGAGTCAACAATGTGTCCAGGAATATATTCGCTTAACTGACATCTGTATGAAACAGAACATGTTTCAATTCAACGGGAGTTTTTATGAACAGCTGGAAGGAACGGCAATGGGTATCTCCTTGTCGCCTTTTTGGCTAACCTTTTCATGAGTTTTGCGTTTTGAAAAGGACTTAGAATCTGAGAGCAAATACTTTCTTAGGGTTTGGTTGAGGTATGTGGATGATATTTTCGCTATATTTGATACTAAAAAATGTAATATTGACGATTTTCTCAATAGATTAAGTAATCGGTTCGAAACCATAAAGTTCACTTGTGAAAGAGAAGAAAACGGTCAGCTACCCATTCTAGATTCTTTAGTAATTAGAAATAACAATAGATTAGAGTTTGACGTGTATAGAGAGGAAACCAGTACACTTCGCTACATTCCTTCAGATTCCCATCATTGTGTTCAACACAAAATGACAAGCCTGAATTTTTTGGTCCACAGACTTTTCACTTTTCCCGTGAACAAGGCGAGGTATGAGAAAGAGTTTAAAATTATAAAAGATGCGGTCAAGTGTAATGGTTTCCAGCCTCAGCATATCTATAAGTTAATTAGGAATTTTAATTATAAGAAAACTGTGAAAGAATCTACGACTTTTCGAGAGGATGTTAACGCTTCACCCGTCGTGACCCTCCCTTACGCTCCCTTTATCACTAAAGGTTTGAGTAAAATCTTCAAAGAGCTAGATCTCAGAATAGTTTTTTACAGTTCTGGGACTGGTTTACGAAGTCTCATCGGTAACTCTAAAGATAAAATACAACCTCTAGAAAAGTCAGGTATTTACGAAATCAATTGTAAAGATTGTAATCAAAAATATATTGGTCAAACCAGGAGAGCAGTCTCAACTAGATTCAAAGAGCATATGTCTAATCTTAGATTTAATAGAAATGAAAAATCGAGCGTTGCCCAACACAAACAGATCACAACATCGATCATCTTTTTAATTAGTATCTGTATTGTAACAGATGTGTTATTGGGAACTGTTTTAAAGAGTATTGATAAAATTAAAAATTAAATTAATTAAAAATAAAGCTGCTACAATAAAATGAAAAGACATTTTGTTCTAGTAGCTTCTAAGCATTTGCAGCCGATTCCTTTTGCGCCCACTACCAAATTAGTGAACTGCTATATTCATTAAAAGAATCGTCTTTGAGTCGTATTCGAGGAACACAACCAGTGTTTCTTGTTTGGTAATTGTTTAAATTCATTAACTTGGTTTTGTTTATTGCCGATTTATTGCAAACGTATCACTGGATTAGTTTACCATCTTCGTCTTTAATAATTTATAATTTAATTGTTTCCACACTTTTTTTATACAGATCAGACCGTAATCAACCATCGTTAGAGTTCTTAGTATGTACATAAATACATATTAATGTTAAATACACCTTCCCATTAAAGGTAGCAAAACCTGACCACCCCCGTTTAGCGACCAATACTTGATTCGCCAATGATGGTCGCTATTGAAAAGCTTCACCACAGATTATCTCTAAAATAAGATTGGTATCTCTCATATATAAATTAATTCGCGTAACACGCCATCTACGTTGGGTCGTTTTAGATGTATTACTTGCTCAATAGCGCCCTATTTGAATGTTAAATTATGTAATATATCGTCGTTGCGGAAATATCCCCTAGGTGAACAAAAATGTTCATGCAATTATAAACCTAGAGTATAACATCATAATCGCAAAAACTTTTTTGTTCACATAGGAACTACTGCAGAAACATTTGCTTAATATATAATATTAATATAATATAATATAATGTATTCCAATATTTCTTGTAACTTTGACCAAGTAAAGCAATTCCTTTATCCAAATAAATGAAAATAACCACTACAAAACTTACGCCAAATATTGTCCTGTAATAAATTAGAGTGTGAGATTATATCTTCAAATTTGCAATTTTGGTACCTTAAAAACTATAACTTAACTTAACGCAGAGTTTTAAGGGTCGACGCTATAGGGTGAACGCCGACCCGAAGAACAAATATACAGTCAACAAATAAAAAACGCGCCATCCCACAAGAGACGTTTTCTAGTAACTACAAGGGTCAGTTAATAAGCAACGTCCCTCCTCCCTCCCCCCATCCTCCGTACCCTAGGGCATCACTGTATTTCACTGTATCTCTGTTTCCCCAAAACTTTCTACGAATATTTACAACCTCCTCAAAAAATATTTGCAAACCTTATTCAATCATGTACATCCCACAATAGAAATTAAAATAATCATTGCACTGTTTCACCGAACTAGTTCGCTCTTCGTAAATAGACGCTATACGAGACGATTCTATTGTTAGTAGTTTCCCATCCGAGACGCAAAGCCGTTCCCGCTGAAGAAATCTTGACGTTTTTGCGGAGAACGGCACCCAGGCGCTAAATTTTTTCCAGTGTTATGTAAATAAGTAAACATTAATGCAAATATGCAGAATATTTTAAAACTTTCCACTTTCTTGTCGTATGCAAATCATCCCCCAAACAAAAGGAACGAACACAAGGATTTAATATGAAAACATGACGTCTTCGCATTATATTTCATCTAGTTCTTTTATGTTTAAACGTAATCGTGTTTTCTAACATTCTCGCTGAATCTATAATCATTTTTATGCATTACTAAAGATAATCTGCATTTATGTATTTCGCTATAATTTTACACGTAATCTAAATCAGAACGTGAGAATAGCCTTTCGCTGTACACAGCAATAAAGAGAATAAGAAGGCTGCATTATCTCGGGGACGCTTTTTACCGAAGTTTGTCGCCGTAGAAAGGAACCTACATACATACTGCTTAGCTAGAACACTAAACTAACACGTCTGTTTATTTTCCATGCGATGCACAAACTCCGGAGAAGTTTTCACCTAAAGTTTATTTTTGTTGTTTCGGTTAACGTTACTGTGTAGCCGGCACTACGGTCTCTTCCTAATGTTATTTAACCGGATTTTGCGACGTAAACTATCCCATACCACCAACTACCTTTTCTATCTATGGTACATGCTTACTTTATACCACCTTAAGCGCATATTTAAAACATCTAAAGTGGATTTTCAATGGAGTATCGGCACGATAATTGCATAAGAAAAACACTTTGTCGTTAATTACTTCGTCGTATATGCATTCGAGCTTTCAAACAGTCTTCGTGGAAATAGGAGAATTATGCTTTTTAATAAGCGGAGCTTCGTTTGCGTTCGCAATTGCATCTACTCACGGAAGAATCGACAGTTTTCGCCCATCAATCTCTTTCATCTTTCTCTTTTTCTGATGAAAGCCGATTTCATGCAATTAGTACTTTACTTTACTAATAAAGGAATTGAAGTAGTTTTTTTTATCCTCTGGTGTTTCAAACTTATTAGATCTTTAGACTTAGACGAAAATGCAAGCTTGTCGTGTAATTCTCATTAATTACTATTCAAGCCAGTAATTATATATCAGCTTTATATTATACATAACATAATAATCGAGTTCTTCCCAATTTTGTTACGAACAAATGTACAGTTTGCTACCGGTTTCGAGTAACCTCTTCTTCAGGCCTCGAGTTTAAAAATACAGTAAAACTTCGATCGCATTAAGACGCTGACAAAAATGTAAATTACGACTCGAGTACACAAACTTTTGTCGAAACCTAAAGGAAACAATTAATGAATCCTAAAAACAAACTTATTCCGAACATATAGTGCATGCTAGAAATGCTATCAGGCGAATATAGGAGGTTGTAAACCAGATGCAAGGTAAAACGAAACAAGCTCAATTCAACTTACAGTCATTTGAATACTAGGAATCTGACAGCAAGGATATACTGGCCAGGATCAATGATTACTTTATTAACGTGGCTGATACTTTAACTCAAAACAAGCTGAAAACAACAAAGACCATAACATGTATAGACAAAACAATTTCACCGTGAGATAGCTAAAATATTAAAGACTCTCAATGACACAAATTTAATTGGATATGACGAGATCCTCACTTCTCTGTTAAAATATTGTGCAGACATACTGGCAGATATTATTAGTAAATCATTTCAAAAAGGCGTCTTCCCGAAATTATTAAAATTTACCTTGATAAGGCCAATACACAAAAGAGGAGATAAAGAGGACATTAAAAACTATAGACCCATAGCATTGATATCAAACATATCAAATATATTTGAGAAAATTATGCTAAAGAGGATTACTGAATTTGCCCAGATACATAATGTTTTCAGTTATAATCAAAATGGGTACCTAAAGGGCCGTTCCACGACTCGAGCCATGTTCCAACTACTACAGGAAATAACGGATGTAGTAAATCAAAGAGAATCAGCAGTATGTATCTTAATGGATCTAACAAATTCGTTCGATTGTGTACAACCATCAGCAGCTGGTTGACAAGCTTAACTTGATGGATTTCAGGGGAGTCGCTTCGGAGTAGATCAGGTCATACTTGTCAAATAGGTACCAAAGCGTGATAGCGGCCGATAAGTCCGGTGAAGAAATTAGATCCGCATGGAAGGAGGTACGAATGAGTGTCCCACAAGGATCAAGTTTAGGACCGATACTATTTCTGTTCTACCTAAATGATTTGCCGAATGTCACTGAGAATCTGACACTGAATCTGAAACTTCTATAATTTAGGAATAGTAAGTCAATGTTGAAGGTGAGAACCTTACCTATTCGGATCAGGCAACATACCTGGGTTTCACTCTGGGAGATGTCACGTTGAGGACCTTGCTGTCAAGTTGCGCACCCAGTGTTATGCACTAAAATTGATAACTAAAAGTATAAGTGTGGAGGCTGTGATGTCGGTGTACTATGCTTGTGTATTTTGCAGACTAAATTATGGAGTGATTTTTTGGGGCAATTAGGTTGAGGCAGGGAGGATCTTCATCCTACAAAAGAGATGTTTGAGATAAATATACAATCTCAGCGACAGAGACTCTTGTGTGCACATATTTCAAACGTACAAAATATTAACTTTGCTATCATTATATATACTAGAATGTGCCTTTATTAAAACACCCTACAAACAATTTTTTTAACAATATGAATTACAACATCTACATAATACGAGAGGTACTTACTATAAGACGCTGTGTCGCCCATTCCCTCATTTGTCAAAAATTCAAAGAAGACGTATTTCATCAGTGTATTAAAATCTTTAATCACATATGTACTGTAAAACGAGGTGACTTTGTGACACCCAGGCGACTTTGTGACAGCACCACACTCCTTTGAAAAAGTCATTCTTACATCTCTCTTTATTATGTTATTGTAGCAACCTCTCGCACACGCATTGGTAAACGGTTGAAGCAGTGTTACGTATTATGTCTCGCGGTCGTTCTGCAGTTTTTTTGTCCTGGTATCAGGCAATCTTGTTGAACTTTATTGTAATGTATTCATAAGATACTTGTTATAACATTAAAGAAAACGTTAAACAAGATCCAATATAAACTAAAGTGTTAAGTAATATAATAAGAGATGAAGGATTAAAACCTGACCTGAGAAAATCGAAACTCCCATCTGTTACAATTTATACCAAATATATCCGCCAAAGAAAAGATAGTGACGATTAATTAATCCCCACATAAGCAAATGACATGGGTTGGCAATAGAATTTTTTCTGGATTTTAGAATTTTGTTCTAAATACAGGGTGGCCCATTAGTGCGTGGAAGCTCGATTAAACCGACATTGTAAAAGATATTAAAAAACTTTATTGAGGAAATGTGTAGGTATTCTTAAGCTTCATATTTTAAAATTAGTTGCAACTATACAGGGTGTTCTATAACGCTGTACCAGACCAAACTTCTATTTTTTTAAATGGAACGGTATACTTTTTTTGCATTTTTAAAATCTGCTTATTTTTACGACCGTTTTTATATACGGTTTGCCGAATCTATACCGAATATTTAAAAAGTTATGACCATTTTTACGTCTAAATTAAGGTGTATTAAGAGAGTTAGTTCCGGCATGAAACAAAATATACAAACTTTTTCGTACCACTACATGATTTGGCTACGTCTTCTCTTTCCGCTGGTTCAAGAATTTAATTTAAAAAAATTTCATTTATACAGGGTGAGTCAAAACTCGGATCTTTAATTTTCTCATTAAATTTAAATGGAACACCTTATATTTTTTAGGATGGTTCGATAGATATTTATCGGCTCTATTATTTTTGTGAACCATTCCCTATACCTAACTCTTTGGGTTTAGAAGATATTTTAAATTTAATATGAAAAATTGCTTTTTTAGCACGTAAGTAGTAGTAATAGCAGGTATAAGCCGACCAATATCTGGTGGCGCTGGCGGGGCAATATCACGAAAACGTCAAACGTCAAATAATACAACAACAGCAGTAATTTGTAGAAATACATTCTCAAAATGAATTATTCAGCTGAAGAATTAATAGATATGATTTGGGTATTGGGAAAGTGTTCGAAAAATTGCGTTCTTGCAAAGAGAGTTTATGAAGCAAGATATCCCGCACGACGACAACCGAAAAAGGAAACATTGGAAAGATTAATCGACCGTTTCAACCGTACCGGTTCAGTAAAATATGAAAAACACGAAAGGGAAAAAAATGCACTGCCGAGGAAAATGAATTTCATGTGATCGCATGCGTTATAGAAAATCCACATAGTAGTCAACGCGATATTTCACACATACAAAATATTAGTCGAACATCCATTCAAAGGATATTAAAAAAGCACAAATTCCATCCCTACCACATTCAATTACATCAAGAGTTGTTGGACGAAGATTTTCCCCGTAGGGTTGCGTTTTGCGAATGGGCTCAACAACAAATCCATGATCAGGTGGATTTTGATGAATGTCTTCTTTTTGGCGATGAAGCAACGTTCCACAGAAATGGAAGCGTGAATAAACACAACTTCCATTATTATTCTACCGACAATCCTCATATCACTCAAGAACACAGCCAAACTAGGTGGTCTTTCAACGTTTGGGGTGGCATAGTTGGAAATTGTATTATTGGACCACATTTCTTTGATGGACGTGTAAATGGCCGAGTTTATTTAGACTTCCTTCAAAACAGTTTACCACTGTATTTGGAAGATGTACCTTTGAACATACGTCAACGAATGTGGTTTTTGCACGATGGCGCTCCGGTACATAACACTGCAGTAATCCACAACTACCTCAATACTAAATTTCCCAACAGGTGGATTGAAAGAGGAGGACCGGTGGCATGGCCAGCTCGATCCCCGGACTTGACAAAAATTGATTTTTTCTTGTGGGGCTACGTAAAAGATCGTGTGTATCAAGTACCGGTAACAACACGGGAAAATATGATGGAAAGAATAAGAGAAGCTTTTCGGAGTATTGGTACAGAAATGTTAAAAAATATCAGTCAGTCGTTTGAACTAAGGCTGCAACGTTGTATTGACGTTATGGGTCAACATTTTGAAAATTTTATCTAGTATACCCTTTCTTTTATGTTATACTTTTTCTTTTATCTAACTTGTTTAACTTGTTAATTCATAAAATTTAAAAATAAATCAATTTTTCATATTAAATTTAAAATATCTTCTAAACCCAAAGAGTTAGGTATAGGGAATGGTTCACAAAAATAAAAGAGCCGATAAATATCTATCGAACCATCATAAAAAATATAGGGTGTTCCATTTAAATTTAATGTGAAAATTAGAGATCCGAGTTTTGACTCACCCTGTATAAATGATTTTTTTTTTAATTAAATTATTGAACCAGCGGAAAGAGAAGACGTAGCCAAATCATGTAGTGGTACGAAAAAGTTTGTATATTTTGTTTCATGCCGGAACTAACTCTCTTAATACACCTTAATTTAAACGTAAAAATGGTCATAACTTTTTAAATATTCGGTATAGATTCAGCAAACCGTATATAAAAACGGTCGTAAAAATAAGCAGATTTTAAAAATGCAAAAAAACGTATACCGTTCCATTTAAAAAAATAGAAGTTTGGTCTGGTACAGCGTTATAGAACACCCTGTATAGTTGCAACTAATTTTAAAGTATGAAGCTTAAGAATAGCTACACATTTCCTCGATAAAGTTTTTTAATATCTTTTACAATGTCGGTTTAATCGAGCTTCCACGCACTAATGGGCCACCCTGTATGTACTCAGTATGTCGTAAAATACTGAGCGGCAGTGATACAATTTTAAATCTAAAAATGGTAATTGTATTAGGGTTGCGCGATCAGTGGGGAGTGGGGCAAAATTCTCTTCATATACGACAATGATAATTCTTTTTTTAAATTTGGATCCAAGATTTCGTAACTGGTTTAACTGCAGGTGGTGCAAACAGGCATAAGAGAGCTAGTTAAAGTGGATCCACTTTGAAAACAAGTTCATATAAATGCATTTATGAAACTCAAGAGACTGCTGTAGACAGATCCATTTATAAAATATTTTAACCCAAAAAAAGAATTGGATGTTCTTTGATGCCGGGCGTATGCATCTCAATCACTCATTGAAACGGAAACACAGTATGCCCAGATAGAAAAGGAAGTCCTCCCCGTTGTCTAAAATTTGAATGTCAGGATACAGATGACTCATAAAGTATTGAATGCGATAACACGGAAAGATTTAACCAAAACTAGGTCTTCACTTCAATACCTGTTACAACTTATAACTTATCAACTATAAAGAACGAATTATTAGGAAGGTCGTCCGAATTAGAAAAATGAGAGTATTGCCTCTTCTAGAAGACCCGTAAGTGTGTTTAACTCTAGCTTTCTAAAATCAAGCAGCTTCTTGTTCCTATTTGATGAAAAGCAAAGACAGTTTTTGAATGTGTTCGAGTGTTGCTTTCCAGAGATACAGAGAGACGTACTTTTTATTGTCTCCCATTATTAAACTTCCTTGTTCTTTCCTGAGTTAGCTCTCGGCAATTTAAAAGAAAAATTCTAACCCAATGCAATATTTATATTGATTCTTTAAATGCCTTAACATTTCCTTCAGTATTAACTCGATATTCTCCCATCTACCCTTTTTGGTTTTGTATGTATACCAGACCAGTCACTCATTTCCATATTTTGGTCCACAAGAGCTCCCTTCCTCAAGGCTTGAAAATGGTACGCTAATGATGTGATTTGCAGTGTTTGAGGGTCTCCTAAAACTAGTAGATGTCCGATGAGGCCACCTGCTTTAAAACAATACGATAAGCTTAATCACCTTAAGGTACTAATAGGGGTGAGATTTTTTAATGTAATTCTTTGGTGCATATTTTAGGACTGCCACGGAAGTATAAGGGGCTACCGGGGAGTCGCCGCTATATAAACCACATCTGAATCATTAGAAAAAGCTTTAAGTGAAATTAGAGAAAAAAGTAACTCTCCGAGAAACGCAAGAAAAGGAAGATACTTAGAAGTAATAAAGATCTGTCCTATATGCTTCAACTTAACTTACTTTGTCTTTTTTTACATTTTCTACAGATAAATCGTGCCAAAACGATAACTTTTATTATTTAATCTCCTCACATAGGGGAGACATTGTGTTCTGGTGAAAGCCCAATGCTGTCGCAAAGTCACCCCGAGTGATGGGGTGAATGTCTGACAAATATACATCAAAATTATGGGTAAACTACTATTGTTTTTGTTTCATATCATCATTGTTTAGTAGCTAAACGATGTGGCCACTTCATATTATTTACTCGACCTTCCAGCTATAAAACTAGAACTGAAAAGTTATTAAAAGTGTAAAATCTGTCACAAAGTCACATCGTTTTACGGTACCTGATTGCCTAAAAGGCTTACCTGATGTACATACAATTCAAGAAATTATTAAAACGCGATTTGACTAGTATGACATTCTATAATGTAAATGAATTCTTTAAGGAAGAGGTTCAATGATGTTTTTACTTGCACTATTGAAGTGTTTTTATTTTCTAATATGTCTGATGCTTTGATGTGTACTTCATATACGTATGTATATTTTTAATGCTTTGTGAATGTTATTGATAGATTTAAAACTTTTTATTGACATGCTCTACACGTATGTACTACAGAATAAAATATTTATTATTATTATTATATAACACGAATTTCGATTGTTTTTTAAATTTATACCCGCTAAGTCTCTAGTTTTATAAAATGGAAATGCTAAGGAAAAAAAATAAGCAAAGAACGGTTAACGATCCAAGTGGTCCTGTTTGCTCCTTCTAGGGCTGAACGAAGCTCCTAAGCCTCTTCTTCGTCTTTGTGAATGCAGCTCCTGCTGGCAACGGAGTTGTGGGTTGTGAAATGACATCCGTGACTTGTTGAGCCCTCCTGGCGGAGACACACGGTGGAGGGCAATCCAGATCCAGGCCAGCTGTTATCGCGAAGATCGGGTTAGATGATCTTTTTACTCTTTCCAAGGTCTTGAGTGCCACCTGTGATGCATATTGAACAAGGGATGAAAACTCCAGGTCCTGTCGTAGGTCAGTGTTGCGGATAAACCAAGGGGTGATCACGATCTGCCTCAGTATTTTACTTTGCTTGGCCTCAATGCTTCTTACATAGGTTTTGGCAGCACATACCCACGAACCACGTTTGCACGAGTAACAGAGGAGCAGACAGAAAAAACAAACACTCGTAATTGAAAAGTACGCTACGCCATGTTGCTTTAAAAACGTAAAGACCCTTCGATGACCCTTGCATGGCTGGGACACCACAAGCGAGCTTCAATCCCTCGATCAACGTGTAAGAAAAGTACTGAAGGCTACAGGGAAAGGGTGGTACAACAATATCTGTCAGTGACGGACAGCCAAAAATCTCGGTTTTGAATGTTATCGTACGCTGCGTGGATCAAGAAGGAAACAATTGCCAACTGTTTCAAGAAAGCAGGAGTTGTGCATTTTACAAGAGACCAAAAAACCGAAGAAATAGCTTTTTATTTTTCCTTTTTCACATTGGGTTTAACATTTGCAGATAAATGATGAAAATTAGCACGACTATTTATCAGAAGAAAAATTTAAAGGATTTCATTCGACAATGCCCATCAATGAAGTTTTATATCTCGGCACTCTAATCAATGATCGCAATAAAAGGGAAAATGAAGAAGAGTAAAATTCTGAGACACGATCTCTATGTTAAGAGTATTGTGGATATATCAACCTATTGAATAATATTTTGTGGAGTGCCTGAAGAAATTATTTATGGCAAATATTAAGTTAGTAGAGGTTTGAACGTTAAAAGTCCATCCTGAGCAAACTAGATCATTTATTTAATACTAAATTCTCACTATAACATCGAAACAAAGCAGGTGTCATGTCGAATTATCCATCTGACACATCAACCGGACCTAATTCCGAATCAAGCTCGGATTTGGGTACGAACTCGCCCAACTTCTCCAGTCCAGTCGCTATATTTTCCTTATTGCTATCCGTCTTACACCGACTTAGACCTTGTCACCGCCCAATGTAATAAATTTACTGCCCGAATGCCTTATTCATCCCCATGGTCGTGCACACAATGCCGCTACCGTCCCTCACTGTATATGTGTGTATGCGGTGGCACCCCTTAACACTGCAAACTTTACATCCCTACCACAGTTCCAGTGTTCTAAGGGGGACGTCGGGGTCCTTTTGCGGTAAGCCACGTCGCCTAACGCGTAAAATTTCGCAACACATTTCGAGGGTGGCCCCTTGGAACGTCGTCGTCTACTCTGTCGTCAGCCTCAACCCTTATGCATATCTTAGATATTATTCGGCAATTACGTTCACGTTCGCCAACTCCATTTGAATTCGATTACGTAACGTGTTAGAGAAATAACAAAGCCACTTAACGTGTACACACAAGTTTGGCCATTGTCGAATAATGGTTCAAATTTTACTGCTGTGTATTAGAGGGGGACGGATCCACATAGCGGAAGAAAGATGGATTCTCAGTGTTATATCTTCTTACCCCTTATGTTAAAACTACTTTGCGGCTATCAAAACTAATTTGTTCTCACCGAATATAGAATACGTTCGTAATACGGTAGTCAATTAAAAGAAAGTAGAGCTTTTTTTTTATCTTATTTCAAACACAAAGCCCGAACTTCAGAGCATTACTACACTCGATTTTATCATTACCACTCAAAATAAGTAGGTTTTAGATTTAGTAGGAAGTAGTCGGATTAGGCGACACTTTAATTGAAAACCTGTATCCGGGTTTCTTTTGACGCTCAAGAGCTCGGAAAATGGAAAAAAGCTGTAGCATAGCAGCAGCACCAGTCATAGTAATTTCTTTTCGTTTGCCTGAACTCAATCACGGAGAAACGCATTACGCCCGGTTGGTAGGAGGCCTTAGTCGGCGACATTTCAGAAGGAAATAAATCAAGTAGCTCCTGGGCGAATAAGATCTAGTATGTAAAATAGACGAAGCTTCTTTTTACCGGAAGATTTAACTTGCAAATTTTCAAGTAATGAACCTTCGCGCGCTTGTCAATACTGAAGTAATTAATGAAGTCTAGTTTGCTCGCTGGAGATGTTTGTTTTAACAGCCGCAGTTTTGTGGATTACATGAAATGGGAATTTCTGGTTATTTATCTTCGTATAACAAACTGTGTGAAATTATTCGTGTAGATACAGAAAATATGTCTATCTCACGTTAATCTTTCTTTTTTATTTTTTTATATGAATATGTGCTTTTCACTAAAACCATCTCATACACTTGGCGTCCAACGTGAGGTGAAAACTATGTACATATATTTTTTGATTGATTGATGATTCTTTCTTAATTTTCATTCTTTGCGTCCACATTTTTCCAATCACATTTGTAGTAAATATTTTTATGTAATTTTGAGATACAAGTTTTGAGTCACATTATTTCGCAGCCACTGTATTTCAGTCACTTCTTTGAGTCGTACTTCGAGCCTTATCAGAATCGCATATTTTGACATAAATGTTCCGGATTACATGCTTTAAGTCGTAGTTTTTCTGTCAGCTTTAATATCGGTTTTTTAACAACATTTTTTTCGATTAATATTTTCAGAATTTTCTTAAGGAACATGTTTCCAGGCACATTTTTTTCAATTACGCTTGTACAGGCACGTTTCACAGTACTTCTAAACACATTTTAGGCCACAGCTTTTGAGTTGTATGTTTTGAGTCATATTTTTCAATTACATGTCTTCAATCACATTCCTTCAGTCACAATGGTTTTAACAACATTGTTCTGCAACCACTTTTTTCAGTCAATATATTGTTGTTACATCCGGCCACGTTTTTTTGAGTGACATTTTGGTAATATTTGCTGGAGTCATATTTGGAATGTCATGTTTTGAATTACACATTTACAGAGACATTTTTTCGGTGGGTCACATTTGTTTGAGTGGCTTATCTTTCAATTCCTTCCACTGAAGAAGTCTTATTAACGAAAACATAATTTTATATGTTCTGGAATAAATTGGTACCTAATTAATTTGCTGTTTAATTGACCTACAAGTGGAAATACTTCAGGAATTAAAAGATAAGGTCATAACATAGATGTATTAATTGTTTTACTCCTTAACTTCCATTAAACAAGGAGTATCTAGAGTTTGACTCTTGCATTTTTTTGAAGAATGGGTATTTAAAAGAGGTTGGATGTTCAGAAGAAGAAGTTCCATAGTTTGAAATTAAAATTAGCACGACAAATTATTAGTTTATTCGTATATATTTTGACACAAATTAAATGTCAGTGTCTTCCACTGAAGAAGTCTTATTAACGAAAACATAACTTTATATGTTCTGGAGTAAATTGGTATTTAATTAATTTGCTGTTTTATTGATTTGTAGTGACATATTGCTGTTACGTTTACATTCCTCTTTGGGTCACATTTCGAGCCATCTTTTCGAATCATATTTCGAGTTACATATTGTTAAAACACATTTCTTCTTCTTGCATATATTGAGTTACATCTTCAGAGGTACATACATGCCTTCACTCACAGTCTATCCGTCAATTTTTTGGCACATTTAATGCTCTTTCTTGAGTCATATTTAAGTAACAATCAGTTACAGTCACAGTTACAGTTACATCTCTCCAATCACATTTTTTCAGATATAATGTTTTGCAGCCACATATTCTTGTAAAATGTAGTCCCGTGCATTTTTTAAATAACAGTTTTAATAATACTTCTTTCAGCCATATTCCGACTCATATATTTACGTCATGTTTTGAATCACATATGCCTTTATTCACAGTGATTTTGAGATTTATTTTAGTAACGTTCTTTTTTTTTAATATCATTTTGAGTAATATCTTCAAGGGCATATTTCCAGTTGTATTTTTTACAGCCAGATTTTCTTAAATCACTCTATCCTCAGCCACATCTTTTTATAAAAATGTATTGAGGATGATTTGAGAGTCGTCCGTTTTGAAATGTTTCGAGGCATATTCTCATTCACTTGTTTTCAATCATATTTCTTCAGTCACATTATATCCAATCACAGTATTTCCAGACAAATTTGGACAGCCACATTTCATAGATCATATTTTCGGTAATAGTTTATGAGTCATCTTTTAATCACAAGTTGCGAGTCACATGCTTTCAGTCGTTTGATTCACTTATGTTTCACTTGAATTTCATATTTTAATCACATGTGCCTTTACTCACAGTGTTTTTGAGTTTTATTCTAATAAAAATTTTTTTGAGTAACATTTTGAGTAATGTTTTCAGGGACATGTCTCAAGTCACATTTTTTACAGCCCCATTTTCTTAAATCACTTTATCTGCGGCCATATTTTTTTATAGGTTTTGTTAAGGACTCAAAAATATTTAAAAGAAGCATTCTTTTTATTTTACCTATATTTGCTATATATTCAGTATTTTGTTAAATTAATATGTCTAAATCTCACGCTTAATGTAATATAATATAAATAAGCAAAATCATGATAACGAATTAATAGAAACAAGAGCCACCGATAGGATATAATTCTAAAAATGCTAAGCTTCGGAGCTAAACTCGAAACTACGTCGTAGCGATGAAAAGAAGCGCGCGCCAACCCGTATTACAGAGATGACGTGCTATTTGACTTTGCGCGGTTTGTTAATGGTATAGCCGCCCACGGACTTGCCTGCGCTGATCGCGATACGCATACGAGTGTGTACTCATTGGATTCATTGCGTTCAGCACACGAACCGTGGTTCGTGGAATCGTCACTATTATAAGGGGTCAGTGGATGGAGCATTAGTAAAAGGCGCAAATAGACGCATATGAAAATATATACGAGAAATTCGATATTCCTGGACGTAGTTTTGAGTTGTATCGTGTTTTACGCGGTAGTGATAAACTATTGAACTGATTATTCACTTTCTCCCTAGTTCAGGAATCGCTCCGATAAATATATCCTTTTGGCTCGTTAAATACTAGAAGTACATAAAGTACACATTTCAAATAGCGTTCAATACGCAGGAAAGAGAGACATTATTTGTAAATATTATTTTATATGCTTATACATTATATGAGAATTATTATTTTGTGTCTTTCATGTACAAAGAACTGGAATTTATGTTTTAGTTTTACTTCTTTATTACAATATATGTATTAAAATAAACTCACTCGTTTATTGTGAAAAACCCTTATACTAGTAGTATTTCTCCAGCAGCTAGGTCCAATAAAACAATTGGACCGTAACAGGTTTATTGAGGATGATTTGAAAGTCACACATTTTGAATCATATGTTTCGAATAGCATTCGCATTCACTTGCTTTCAATAACATTTCTTTCTTCTTCTTTTAGTCGCATTTTTCTGTATTACACCTTTTCAGCATGCAGCTGAGCATACTGTGATTGAAGACAATGCATGTCTTCAATCACAGTATCTTTGGTCACATTTTTGAGTAGTATGTTTTGAATCACACGTTTTGAGTCAATTACATTTTCCTATTGCATTTAGTATCGTTCTTGGAGACATTACGGTATAGGTACATTATGGTGAATCAAAAATAATTGTTTACTGAAATAATTCGTTGTGTATTTGATGAAATCTCCAATGGAGTAAATGTAAATGTAATAATGGATAAATTGAAATGACAGGTGCACCATCAAACGCTAAGGATTTTCTAACAATTTCCAAAATTGATATCGAACGCAAGAAAGAGACGCGAGCATTTAGAACGAACTAATCCTTAGTATTAATCATTTACAACGTATATCGTTTACACCCCTGTTCGATCACAGAGATACGGCCTTGTTTATCAACCAACCCTCGATGATTGATGTTTTCCGTTGTCTTTTGTCCTCGCTTATATCATAACGTCAATAGAGGGGGCCGCATATATGCGAAACTAGGCGGTTATATCGTCTGATACATCCTGTACTGCCTTTGTTGCTTTCTAGTATAGTCGTTACGTAATTGTAATGCTGATTCGCCCTACCTGCAATAACAAATCCGATTTGATGGCGATGAAGTAGTATTAAGATTGGAAGTTGTAATTGCAAATATAAGTCGTCATAAAAGTTTATATTACTTATATGAGTTTAATTAAAAGAACTGGACGTTAGTCTGGAGTTTGTTTAACTTATTAACGGCCAATTTCAAATTAGAA
This sequence comes from Holotrichia oblita, assembly GCA_023690525.1. NCBI lineage: Eukaryota > Metazoa > Arthropoda > Insecta > Coleoptera > Scarabaeidae > Holotrichia > Holotrichia oblita. The sequence goes on from CM043016.1 coordinate 183,375,460, forward strand.
AGATTTAGGTACAATCTGGTAAATAACAAACGAATTTATTGATAAGGAAAAATAAGCATTAAAATATTCACTTTCTCGTTAAATCCCCTTTAGTGCTATCCGCCGTTCGAATTCGGTTACTGTTGATTTGTTTCGGGGCTATTTACTGTAATGCCTTGCAATAACAAGGAGCTGTTTAGAATAACACCGATTCAATCATCGGTGTAACCGATAGGAGGAAGTATCCATTCTGTTTCAGATTTCTCCAATGGCGAAAGCTTATCCAATTTGTCGACAGTAGCTTTGAATAGTACGAAATACGTAAGCACTGCATGTGAAGCAATGCATAATTAGAAGAAGCCCGTAATCGATCTAAATGTAGACAAGCGACAAACGTAAATAAAACGAATTAGATATCATCAGAGATTAAAATTTTACATACAAAAATATACCGTGCAAAACTGCTCCTCGTAATTGTAACCGTATCCCGGTATAATAGTAACTCATATAATTAATATCATTCGAGCTAAATCAATATTAATTGACGTGACTTGACAGCGCATGAAATATTTGTCGCAGTTCCCGTTCCATTACTGCGATATAAAATATGAACAATCAATAAATGAATAATTTATTACAACATACAATGGTGACATTACGATAGTACGTATAATAGATATATCTAAAATAAAAAAAAAATGGTCCTCATATAAATAATAATTAATAATAAACAAACTGGCGTGTTCCCTCGTCGAATTTGGCATATTGTTTAGTCAATGATTTACAAAGTTAGAGCGGAATTCGGAAAAATGAGATGTTAACAACATAAATAAGTACTAGCTAACTATTTTGTATATATGTATGTATATATATATATATATATATGTGGATGTGGAAGATGTGGAAGATGTGAATATATATATATATATATATTGAGGGTAGGTTTTTGATTAAAAACTCGTTAGTTAGTTAGACCCGTTAGTAGCTTGCGCGCTAAACCTTTTACAGGCAATCCTGCCAGTAGGCTTATTGCTCCCAACAATGGCAGTCTCCGTTGTTCCAATGCAACGCATTCAAAGATAATGCGGTAGGCTGTCTAATCCTCCTCATTGCATAGTCTACATATACTCATATACTCATCCTTAAAGATGCCACTTTTATGTATGCATTTCCTTAGACAGCCGTGTCCTGTTCACAGTCTCATCAATTTTCTAATCTGTACTCGGTTGAGAGATCATCCGTTTGCTATGTATCTGCCCTTCAACGTTGTTCCAGTGTAACTGATGTGCTTTCGTGATCTATTCAGCCCCCGCACAGTCTTGGTTATCGCCAGACTGCTTGCCTGGTATGCCCTTATGTCCCGGTACCCACACCAAAGCGGTTTTGTTATGTATGGTCAGGTTTCTTAGCTTTTCCAGGCAGTCGCAAGCTACTTTCGAGGTTATTTGATAGGATGCTTATGTCTTTAAGGCCATCTAGCTATCCGATAAGAATGACTCAGCTAACCCTTAGGTTGTTTATCCTGTACCCTTCGGGCACACGTCTTTATTGCTAGTATTTCCGTCTGGTGTTTGGTGGTGTATTGCTCTAAGAAGATAATCCAGATACATGTATGCAATCTGACTTGGTGAGCCGTATTCTATATTCCGATAAGGCCAAGTAAACGTGACTCAATGGCTTTGTCAATAGACTCACCTACAGGTATAGATAACATAATCACCTTTGGATGATGGGGCATAATTTGCTATATCCTCTTAACTCTGAACTTACATAGGTGCATGGGTGTAGCCAAAACTACACGTAATATTGATCCAAGCAATCCAAACAGCAATCAAGAATTAAGAGGCAATGTTTGGTTTCAACAAGGAGGGAAGGGGAGCACCCCCAAACTTTGGTCAAAGAGTAAGTCGGTAGTTCATAATTTACTACACACTACGTTTTACGTAGAACTAACATTTACTATGTCAATACTTTCAATACATAAGTTTTAATTGCATTAAATTGTAATATTTTCAAACTTTCTTGGTTTAGTGACTTTGTAAATTGGGTGTTGGCTAAACAAACTTTGCAACATTTTCATTAATAAATACTAGCCAATCAAAATTTGGTGTTCTACTTTCGTTGTTCTCTATCAGATCGCTCTATCGAGGCCATAAGAATTATTTTACTCATTCGTTCATAATAGATCTAGTGCACCCTCTTTGTAACTTTAATCATTGCTTTGGTATCCCTGTCAGAAACGACTTCTATAAAACGCATTGAATGGCTGTCGAGATGGCAATCTGACTCGTTTAGATTTTTATTTCTGAAATCATTTAAAAAGTGTTGTATATTCAACTAAACTATAGGCTCTAGAAGAATTTGAAAACAGAATCATAAATGCAGTGCATGATATCTCTTATAAACGTTTATAAAACGAGAATCAACCCTGTAGATCACTAATTAAACATAATGATGAAAGGCAGTGAAATTAGATCTTGCATTCGGAGTAGTGCTGATGAGACCTGGAAGGTCAAAACCATGTCTGCTTCTAATGTTTGATCCTTTTTCATTGGATTTGCCCACAGGGTGAATTCCAACAATGTACCATGAGCGCCTATTACAGGCGTTTCTTTGGTTATTTTGTCTCTCACAAATACTCTACGCCAATGGTAAGTAGAATCGGAGTTGTCTAGTTGGCAAAAAGTAAGTATTCCGAAAATGAAAAGACATCCCTTTATATCTATTGTATCTGTGTAACCTATGGCTTACCAACTTAAAAGCAAGTTCAGTACTCCTTTATGCTTGCCGTTATATGGAAATATTATACGGATATCATCTTTTTGATGATTTGAGCCGCTTGTTGACTAACAGCAACAACAAAAATGTAACCCCTCCAAGATTTAATTGCGTTTCAATACAGTACCTCACAATTAAATTATTTACTTCTTCCTCTTCCTATAAGTCTTCCTTTGATTTTTCTCCACCTACCCTGCGAAAATATGCGTCAACTTTAAAGGAGTTCCAATATTCCTCCATAGAATTTCCCGGACAAAAGGAAATATCCTGAAAGGATTCCTTCTTTCATAGAAAACATTAGCATCCAGTAAACAAATGGATTTCAATAAAGAAAAAAAAAATGCCAATCAGCAAATAAATACACAAGAAAAATGTTCGTATTACAAAGCGTTTTAGCATCTGCGACGACGGTCTTATTGAAAAATGGAAACGATTGTTGTTTCTTTTCCGTCGTACCTACAGCCCATCGCATCGTTACAGCATCCTTCTTCTCGCCACTCCCCACCTACTCTTCTCCTAGCCTATGGGAAATCTGAATTTATCACGCTCTCTCATAAAGGATTACCACTTGTCAACGCTACGGGGAAAGTGCATTTGCTGAAATGATTCCCTTCGTATTATTATGCTAAAAAAAATAAAACGAGGAACGGAATTTATTTAAGATGAGATTTATTGAAATTTATAGGGTAAGGAGATTTTGCGTAAGTAACGACGCACGAATGACATACGTAGGAAGAATAACAACGCATTTGAACTTTCCAATGTTAACAGACACCAAGAGATGCGAACCCTCACAATCATATTTACAACTGAATGGGAAGTATACAACGACAATAAGTCGTCCCAAGGGGCAACATTACATTGGCCTTCCCGTGAGGATTTTAAAGAACATATGTCAGTTTGAATTGAATATGTTAGAATAGAAGGGGCCCAAATCCAATGTTGTAAAATATCGAATTATTACGCAGAATGACAGATAAGGTCTTAACTCAGCTATGGAAGCTATGAATATAAGACGCGATAAATTTGTTGTAATATAAGATACACCCAAGTTCAAGACTAGGACTTCTCTCAATTTGCACTAGGTAGTGTTTGTTGTAGTAATAATATTAGAAGAAAATACCGAGCTGAAGGCAAAGAAAACGAAACTAAAGGAGGGAAATCCATTACCCAGAATATGACCAGAAAATCAAAGATAGGAGGAAACCAGAGAAACTGAAGTGGCAAATTCCACAATAATATTGCTTGGAAGCATACGGCTCCATCTAGCATGTAATGGTTTAATTTGTCACATTTGCCGCAAATATCAGTTCTGCGTCGATCAATCATCCAACTATGACTATGTGACAAATTAAAACATTACATGCTAGATGGAGCGCCATCTTCCTCAGTTAGTAGAGCGAATCCTAGTGAGCGGTCTGATGCAGATATTTTCGTACTATGGTTGAAACATTTCACAAAAATCAAAAACCCAAGATTGAAGCCTCCTAAGCAATTGCTTTTAGATAAACACAAAAGTAACATTTCCTACTTAGAAGTAACGCTAGCTAAAGACAATGGTATTGTATTACTCACCTTACCGCCCCATACTAACCACGAGCTGCTCACTCATCCGGCACAGACAACAACTCTATATAATGTGGCTGAACTTTCCGGTAAGCCAGGATTTTGAATATCGCGCATTTGACTGCTAGATGAGAATATCTTCAGTGAAGATGAATTTCTACCTGCAGCACTTACCGATCATAGAGCTTCTATTGGGTGCGCAAAAGTTCCCGCGGGGGTGCGTTAGAACCGGTGTACAGTGTTGGCATTAATACTGCCATACGAATGATTAGCACTACGTGTTTTATGTATGTATGTTTATCAGGAATTATTACTAACATTTTGGTTTTGGTTATTTTATATTTTGTGTGGGACCCACTTCTTGTGCCTAGCTACCTTTGGGTGGTGGGGGGCAATTGGTGGTTCAGCGTGAGGTACTCGGGAGGTGGGATCAACAATTTGTTGTTGGTTTCATGTCCTGGGGAAGGTGGAGTGAGTGGAGGAAAATAAAATTAAAAAATCTACGTAAGACAGATTGTTGCAAAGGTGACGTGTGCAGCTTTCATTTCAAACAAAATAATTTGTGTAGATACAAACTGCTTCCAGAAAGATTGCTTTCAAAATGAGTGTCGATAAGATGCATTTATAGCATGTTATGCTTAACGAGTTTCGGAAGGGAATAAACATTGCAGCAGCCGTAAAAACATTCAAGAGGTTTATCAAGATCAAGCACCAGCTAAACGAACTGTGGAAAAATAGTTTGCGAAATGTTGCCGCGGAGGCATAATTTATTTTGAGTTTCTTCCCGCTGGCCAAATGATTGATTCGGACAAGTACTATCGCCAACTTTAAACCCGCGGGGCATGCACCGCTAATTACTTTCATTTTCTAATTAGGCTTTGTAATTGACGGAATTCCGCTAGGAATGTTGATATTTTGGCCCTGAAATGCTTGCATTATGTAGGTAATTATTTTAAAAATTTTGGGAAATTTTACATAATATTTTACTCTAAGTAATTAATGTTCTTAAAGAATGCTGATTAGGCGTGACTTTAAAGCAAATATTCGGAATTTTTGGCACTCACAGTTCTACACCATTTTAAATCTAAGAATTTAAGAAATACATTATACATGGACACAGCATGGTAACAATACATATAACCGAATTATGTCTAATGGCTTTAACGTCACCGTTGGAATGTGCATGGAACGCTGCTAATTACCGCTAATTATAATGGTTGACCCCGCGAAGGAATTTACTTCTATGTGCAAACTATTTCATTATCACCAAGGTTGTTTTGGAAAATAATTTTGAAAATATAGATTTGACAATACATAAGTAATTACTGACGTAATAATTTTCGGAGCAAGTTCTAATTATAGTTAACTATAAAAGAAGAATTTTTGACTGGATTTTTATTAGTATACGCTAAGTTATAGCAACATACAAACCGTCTTTCAACAACGATATTTAGGTGAGTACATATTTTACTTTATTTAATTAATTTATTCAATATATATTGCTTAATATATTATTCAATATTTTTTAATATTTGACGTGTTTTATTTTAGCATTCGCCAATTCTTTCCGACATATAAATCTTTTCCACTTCATTGTTATATTTTGGTGAGTATTTTTATTTAGTGTTATATATTAAATATATTATTTAATATTTTATATGTTTTAGTTGAAAATGGCATCTGAAACAGTGAATATGATTCAAGCAATGGAGCGCGTAGTTGCCAACCTCCGAAGAGGCGAGAATGTGGAACCATATATCCAACTTTGCTCGCTAAACCTGCAGCTTCTCAACAGCACTCTGATGACAGCGCAGAATGTTGGGGAGAAGAGTAAGTTGCAGGCGGCGATATGCCGCATGTTGGGATACCGGACCTTGTTCGAGACGTTCCATATTCGTGGAGGCGGTGAAGTTCGGGAGGAGGATAGGATCCGCTGGCTTGATGTACAATCGGCCTTTGCAAGTAGAATTCGGACAGGTTGTATTGTTAATCTGCGTCATGTGGATCCTAGAAACTTCCTGGACGACGCCCGAAACATGGTGGTGGAACGTATCGCCGACGAATTGAAGAAGGTTCAATTCCTAAAAGTCAACGTGATCTTCACCGGGAGATTTAAGGTGCTAGATCGCGTTGAATTAAAACATATTGCGACCCGTAATAGACCCGTGAATTTGGAGAGTGATTTGGGGAGTGGTATGACGAACACGTCAAGGAGGTTATTTTGAAGGAGCTGGAGGAATTTCAAGTAAGTTAATTCTGTATTATTTTTTATAATACTTAACTAATTTAACATTGTAGGAACGTGATAGCGGATGGGCGTTGGATGCAGTTGTCGATTTAAACGTCAACATTAACCACCACAATCCGCAACGTGTTGGTTCCTATCTACCTTTGCCGCCGAAAATAGCACGAAAGCGCGCCTGCATTAACGTGCGCAATAAGGATGATGCTTGCTTTGCTTGGGCGGTGGTCTCCGCTCTGTACCCCGTAGATGGACAACGTCATCCGGACCGTACATCCAGTTACCCCCATTACTACAATGTTTTGAATGTTGACGGTATTTCATTCCCAATACAACGTGCTGACATTTCTAAATTTGAAAAACAAAATAATATTAGTGTGAATGTGTACGTGTGCGATAAAAAACTAAAATGCGTCCCGAATCGTCTGTGTAAAAATAAGAAAGATAGACATGTCAATTTACTTTTAATTCAAAACCGCGATAAGAGCCACTACGTGTGGATAAAAGATCTTTCACGTTTAGTGTCCAAACAATTAACAGTTGGCAACAGACATAAAAAATTCTTCTGTGATCGCTGTCTTTCTTATTTTTACACAGAAGATAATCTGCGCCGGCATGAACTAAATTGCGCTAACATTAACGAATGTAAGGTGTCGTTCCCTGAAGAAAAGACAATTAAATTTAAAAATTATAAAAACAAGTTAACGGCGCCATTTATTGTGTATGCTGACTTTGAATGCTTAGTGCAACCCACGCTAGACAATAAAAAAACACATAAACACGTCCCATATAGTGTAGGGTATTACTTTAAATGTAGCTACGACGATACCCTATCATATTACCGTAGCTATAGAGGCAATGACAGTGCGGAGTGGTTAGTGCGCGAACTTAACGAAATCAGGGAGAACGTTGAGACTGTTTATTGGTGCCCTATTCCGATGGAAAAATTGTCTCGCGAACAATACCGCCAATATGCCACTTCCCCCGTCTGTCACATCTGCGAGAAGCCACTTGGTCAGGAACGGGTTCGGGATCATTGCCACGTAACTGGAAAATACAGGTATGTTGCAATAATATTTTAATTAAAAATAATAATTAAATTGTTTGTTTGCAGAGGCGCAGCTCATGTGGAATGTAACCTGGAATTTCGGGATAGCAAAACCATTCCCGTGGTGTTTCACAACCTCTCCGGGTACGACGGCCACCTGTTAGTGGAGGAGTTGGCAGCTTCGGGACACGTGAAAATTATACCCAACAATACTGAACAATACGTTGCCATGGTATTAACTTCGGCGATTCTGAAGTAAAATTTAAATTTATAGACTCCTTCAGATTTATGGCCTCGTCCCTGGAGAAGCTGGCCTCCTATCTAAACGCATATCCCATATTGGACAGTCAATTCCAAGTAGACACCACCCTGCTGAAGAGGAAAGGAGTATTCCCCTATAGTTACATGTCTTCGTTGGAGAAGTTAAATGAACAACATCTACCATCCATTGATGCGTTCATAAACGACTTAACCAACACTCCAATTACACCTGAAGATTATCAGCATGCGCAGATGGTATGGCGCGAGTTTAATTGTCAGACTATAGGGGAATACTCCGATCTTTATATGAAGACCGATGTTTTGCTGCTTGCGGACGTATTCGAAAATTTCCGCAGCAGCTGCATGGCGAATTATGGGCTGGACGCGGCGCATTACTACACGGCTCCGGGCTTGGCGTGGGACGTCATGCTGAAGCATACTGGTGTGGAACTGGACACGTTGCAGGATGTGGATATGTTAATGTTTCTGGAGAGTGGTATCCGAGGAGGTATGACGCAGTGTTCGGCCAGGTATGGAAAAGCAAATAATAAGTACATGGCTGATTACGATCCCAACCAGCCGAGTACGTACTTGATGTACTACGACATCAATGCCATGTACTCATGGGCAATGTCGCAGTACCTGCCGTATGGCGGTTTAGAATGGGTAGAGGATCTGGAAAATTTAAATTATGACGTAGCCGACGACAGCCCTATAGGATATATACTGGAAGTGGATCTGGAATACCCGCAACATATCCACGACAGGCACAGCGACCTCCCGATGGCCCCAGAAAAAACAAAACCGCCTGGTAGCAAGGAGGAAAAGATGTTGGCCACGCTCTACGGTAAGAAGAATTATGTAGTCCACTACAGAAACTTAAAACAATATGTTTGTGAGGGACTTGTGATCACGAATATACACCGTGCATTACAATTTAAACAGAGTGCGTGGCTAAAGCCATATATCGACCTGAATACCACGTTGCGGCAAAATGCGAAGAATGAGTTTGAAAAAATCTGTTCAAACTTATGAATAACGCGGTTTTCGGGAAAACTATGGAAAACGCAAGGCTCCGACGGGATATTAAATTGGTTGGCAAATGGGAGGGACGATACGGGGCGGAGGCTTTAATAGCAAAACCAAATTTTAAGTCACGAACAATTTTTAATGAAAACCTAGTGGCAATAGAACTATTTAAAAGTGAACTGTTGTTTGATAAACCTATTTATGTCGGCATGTGTGTGTTAGATATTTCAAAAACTATATTGTATGACTTTCACTATAATTTTATGAAAAACTTTTATAATAATAATAAGTGTAAACTCTGCTATACGGACACGGATTCCCTTATTTACGCGATAGAGACGCCAGATGTGTATAGTGACATGAAGCAGAACATTAACCGTTTCGACACGTCGGATTATCCCGCCAATAACCCCTACAACATGCCGCAAAGGAATAAGAAAGTTCCTGGACTAATGAAGGATGAAGGTGCCGGTAAGTTGCTGTTGGAATTTGTGGGACTTCGGGCTAAGATGTATGCCTGTCGATTCCAAGACACGGACATCAAGAAGGCGAAAGGGGTGAAGGGATATGTGGTGAAACAGCAAATCACGTTTAATGATTATGTGAGCTGTTTGATGGGGGAAAGGGAGATGTCCCATGAGCAGCGGGGAATAAGGTCGTTCCATCACCAGCTGTATTCCACCACGCAGTCGAAGATATCCCTGAGCCCCTTTGACAACAAGAGGTTCAGAGTTCCAGGCTTTACCGACACCTTACCTTGGGGACACTACAGCGTACCATCAAAGTAAGTATAAGTTAGTACAAGTTAAAACTTTCATAAATTTTATTTTTTTATTTGTTATAGCTAAAAAAAACATAGGCATTCCATCATTTTAGCAGACCAATGTACTAAGCATGGTAAGTATGTATTAGATTAAAACTTTTAACATTTCTTCAAATTCTCTTTTGTTACAGTCAAACTCCCACCACCACCACCACCACCACCCACTACTTTGTATATATTAGGAACTATATGTAGATTTTAAGTTAGTATAGTATATTTTTATCTTGTATATACATCAAACAAAAACATGGAATCAAGTAAGTACCTTTAAAAATAATTCTATAAATTTTTAATGTTTTTTTTTTCTTTTTATAGTTGAACAATCCAACAAGTTTCTTGAAGAGGCTCTGAAATTCAAAGAAGATGCCATTACCCGTGAAAAACAACTCATCGGACAATCATCCTATTTTCTCAACAAAAGCGGTTCCAAGTGGCTTACCGTAGGACTAAGTCCAGCTGCCGGATTCATTCCAATTGTACAAATCAAATCTGTGAACGTTTGTATTTTCTTCACACAAGAAGAATGGGAAGAATTCTGCAAAACCGAAGGCTGCAGTCCCAATCACCAGATGGAAGCCAGTTCTTATCGAGACATTCAAGTTATTCGTCTCAAAAGTAGAGGGCAGCAAATCGTGCTATCAACGGAGACATACAATAACATATATCATCTTCAAGAATTAATCAATCAGAAAATTAGTATATTAGCAAGTTCTGATTTTGTATCATTTTATAATCATGTTCTAAAATCTTGTACGAAAATGGATGGTGATTTATATTCTAATATCAAAACATTATTAGCTACTCACATAAATTCACAGAACACCATGTATATGTTAGAAGTTTTGTATATAACTTATAATACTGTATTTCTTGATTTTGAAATTATGAACTGTTGTTAAACCCCTGACTAGGTTTTTTACAAAGTTTTTCCCTAGTCCTCGAACAGAATTGTTGGGGTTTATGTATATTTTTAAAATATATTTCTTTGTTAGAAAATATGTTTTCGTTAAGCTTTCCTATTCCTATCCACATATAGAACTTATACAATCAGTATGGATCGAGAAGAGCTACGAATAAGATTAGAACACATTGAAGAAGTTGAAAGTAAATATCGACATACGTATTCTAACGGGAAAGTAAATATAAAAGCTAATGGAGATTACGGATGAAAAGATTGAAGCAGTTTTAACAAAGATTGATGCAGATTGTGGGAGATTGGATGGTATAAGCGACTATATTATTCCTTCTTTACCCATATACATCTTAAAAACAAAAGTGAATAGGATTTCCCTAGAGCAGAAATGGCATTTATTACCCCATCAAAAAAGGGTTGCACTTAAAGATTACCTTCCTTGCCACAAGCATTACAATACTTTGATGATGAAAGATCACGTCGATGCTCCACCACCATCCCGAAGAAATTGTTACGGTTGCAAGAAGCTTTGTCCTGATATATAATGTATATATTTATATCAAAATAAAATGCAAGTTATATAATATTTTTGTTTTATTAAAAAATCGTTTAGAAAACTCATACATTTACAATATTTCATTTTTATTTATCCAACTGTTGTGAGTATTATCAAAACCAAGCCACTTAACGTATGCTTTGTTTCCTTTGTTTTTTAGTACTTTTTCAACAAGGTAGACATCTGTATATTTCGCTCGTTGAACTTCCCATTCATAAAAGCCCCAAGAATAGGTCTTCCGCTCATATCTTCCAGCAAGTAGGTGACAGGATTGGTTACTTGTACTTTACTAATTTTAAATAATTCGGCAGACCAGTTTGGCGTGTAGCCTTTCGCAAATGTTCCTTTATATTTACTGATGCGAACACAATCGCCAATTTTAAATTTATGTTTCCCCATAATTTTGATGTTGCTATATACGGTAGACAAAAGATGTTTGCTCTTCGCTGTGACGTCGCAGGGTTTCATTTTGATTGTTCTATGCTTCGTATTATTGTACTTAGCTGTTATTTCTTGCAAAATATCAATCCATTTGTAGATGCCTCTTAAGCTAAACGCTTTATACAACATATTCTTGATTGTGCGAATAACTCGTTCAACTATCGATGCTTTCTTAGTACTATACGTGGAGTAGTGATTAATTTCGTATGATTTCATAAGCTTTTTAAATTGTTCGTTATAAAACTCCTTCCCCGCGTCTGTTTGTAGATTTCTCGGTAATCGCTCCTCTTGTAGAATTTTAGACATAGCTTCCCGCACTTCGCCCGCACCTTTGTTTTTTAACGGCTGAGTCCATATATATTTAGAAAAGCAATCGATCACAATTAAAACATATTTATATCCCTTGTTTTCCTGATTGTATGGAAGAAATTCCATCAGATCAGCCTGCCATAAATCATCGAAACCTTTTATTATTACACGTCTTCTAGGGAAATTTCGTCTAGCCGACCTATGTAATTCGTTAACAACGTCCTGCTTACTCATATTAAGTCAAACTATTTGAAAAAAGCCAGTTGAATGTGGTTTTTAATACATTTTCTATTTAGACATGTTTAGACATGTTTAGACATGTTCTTTCGATATACTGCATCAGCTTGATGTTCTTGCATCGGGTTTACATTCTGTACAATAACATTTGGTGCTGATACAACTGCTTTTAATCCACTCCAATTTTGAATAGAGTCGCGTATACTCATAAATTCCTTATCTAATCTATCATTAATTTTTTCTTCTATCACTTTCATCTCAAACGATGTCTCAATTGGAACGTTGTAAACAATAGCCTTAAGATCTTTGAATTCATTTTGAAAATATGTTTTCAAATTTTCAAGTTTAGTATCTATCGCTTCCACTTGTTTAAGGAAATTGTTCTGTAGAGAAGCTAGTTTAGTATCGCTATATTTCTTAGTGGCACAATCCTGATCAGCGATAGGATCGGACACGTATCTGATACGCTTTTTTCCAGCGTTAATATCACCTTCTGCTGTTAGCGGGAACTCTGCAGACTTTCGCTTTGCGGTTAAATTCGTTTTAGTATGATTAATAAAACGCCCAAACTTATCGATAGTCATTGTTGAAATGATGTACATTCAGGAAATAGATCTATACTTATTGTACAACACCCGCTTCTCTCAATTCCTCGATTATAGACATAATCTCGTTGTTGTGGCTAGTATTTCCAGCGGCTTGAGATGACGTTAGAAGCTTAAGACGGTCCACCAGTTCGTTAACATTGTCCCAATATACATACTGATAAGGTTTATCTGATACTATCATGTGTCCTTCACCAGAGATATGATCTATTATTAAAGGTTTAATTATATTCTTGTACTTCTGGCTTTTGCTACCCCTCATCTGGTTTGCAGAGTCAAAGTGGCGACGAGTCACTTGCGTGTCTAACAAAATGTTTCTATACGAATCTTCATCTTCCTGGGTATAATTGCCCGGTTGTGTTTTAAATAATAACTCATATAATCCCTCAGTACCTTTATACGCTTTTTCGTTGATTACTATATCATTTTTAACGAAATTTATAGTGCTTTTACCCATTTTAATTTGATTTGTATGTAGATCTAATGTCGGACCAAAGGTAGTATCAAATGCTTTACTTTTAGCTTGAAGTAGACCGCGTATGTAACTTCTAGGTAAAGCCTCAAATGCAAAAAAATATTCTTGAAGAGGGCTACCTCTATAAGGTTGTAATATTGATGATTGTTGCGGAGTAGAAGGTGGAGTGCTTGGTTGCTCTGTCGTATCAAGCTTGGCCGTCATTTCCAATAACGGTTCTTTAATATCAGCTAAAGGTTGCTTGATAGATTCCACTTCATGCTTGAATGTTGAATCTAATTTCTTCAAAGGTTCGACAATAGGTTTAAAGGTTTTTTCTAATAGCTCGCTAGTGTCTGCTCGACCCAATTTCAGCCGCATATGCTTTTTCCGTATCGCTCTAGCGGCTTTTAATATTTTGAGTTTTAACTCGCGATTTTCCTCCTTCATGGTCTAAACATCGGCTTTTATCAGGTATGGATCAGCTTCTATCAGGTACCAATCGGGTATTTATTAGCTTTTTATCAGGTAGTGATTTATCGGGTTCTGATTTATTAGGTAGTGATTTATTAGGTAGTGATTTATTAGGGATTTATTAGGTACCGATTTATTAGGTAGTGATTTATTAGGTACCGATTTATTAGGTACCGATTTATTAGGTACCGATTTATTAGGTACCGATTTATTAGGTACCGATTTATTAGGTACCGATTTATTAGGTACTGATTTATCAACTTAAACTCCTAGTTTTACTGTTTATAAATAAAATGGCACTTGCTCAGACAGCTAATGAGCAATACAAAAGTTTGTCGTAGTTGACGTTTAATTTTTTTAACCTTCCTCGACATGAGTAGCAGTATAAATGAAGAGTGAGAATTTAATTACAAACATATATACCAATCAAAGTTCTTTTTATATCGACCTTTGTCAATATCTCTGTCCCTATCTATTACCAAAAACCCATATTTATCTTTCCAGCACTCTGCACACATAGACTTAAACTGCTGAAAACTCATATCTGTGCCGATATGATCATCAAATATATGTTTCAAATTCATCTCATCTTGCTTGAAGAGTATAAGCAAGTTGGTGTTATCACGAACTAACTGTTTGGGAATACGAGAGTAGGTCTGACACAAGTAAAAGCTGTCCACCGCTTTGTGTCTACCCATGCAAAAGTAGAGTCTAATTTTATCTTGCTTGTCACATATTACATCATCGAATATAAAAACTGAATTCCTTTCCGCTTCTACGGGGTCCACGACTTCCTCGTTTTCGTTGTATGCATAATACTTTATACCTGAGGAGTTCATTACCTTCTCGAGGAACTGATATTTTGGCTGGTATAAGGACCTAGAGTACACGTATAAATTATCGAACGTGAGACCGTTTTCATCAATCAATAACGCCAACATCACATTCGTTTTCCCACAGTTTGACGGACCGCAAATAATACAGCGTATAGTGTCGGGGAGTATATCACCATGCCTCTGATGACGCCCATCATCATCATCAACATCTAAATTTAGCACCTGTATACGATGTTTTCGTTTCAGTAGTCGCATGTTAAATGATTCTGTAATGCAAAATTACATGTATAAATATAATTTCTTTTGTAGAATAAATTCATTCAAATGTCGATCGTTAAAGAAGGTAGAGGTTTTGTTAACGAGCTGATTAACAAGCTTCCCATAGAGTTACATTTGCCTGGATATCAGTACTGTGGTCCTGGTACAAAGTTACAAGAACGTCTTGCACGAGGGGATCCGGGTATTAATGGATTAGATAAAGCTTGTAAAGAACACGACATTGCTTACTCCCAGAATAAAGATCTTAAAGCAAGACATAAAGCAGACTTAATTCTAGAAAATCAAGCCTGGTCACGTGTTAAATCCAAAGACGCTTCTATTGGTGAAAAGGCAGCAGCGTGGGCAGTTACAAACACTATGAAAGCTAAACGGAAGCTCGGAATGGGTTTGAAAAAGAAGCCGTTCAGAAAGTCGGTAGTACTGAAAGCCAAAGACATTATGAAAAAATTTAAAGGTGATGTAAAAGAAGGCTCTAAACTATCATTGAGCGCAGCCAAGCTCGCTGTAAAGGAAGCAGGAGGGAAGAAACGTATACGTACTCCTAGAATAATTCCCATTCCTAAGCAAGGTGGCGTGTTACCACTAATACCCATATTCGCAGGATTGAGTGCTTTAGGAAGTCTAGCAGGTGGTGCTGCTGGAGTAGCAACAGCGGTGAATAAAGCTAAATCCGCTCAAAAGAAGTTGGAAGAGTCGCAAAGACATAATAAAATGATGGAAGAAATAGCATTAAAA
The DNA here is from genome assembly GCA_023690525.1 of Holotrichia oblita. Taxonomy (NCBI): domain Eukaryota; kingdom Metazoa; phylum Arthropoda; class Insecta; order Coleoptera; family Scarabaeidae; genus Holotrichia; species Holotrichia oblita. The sequence goes on from CM043016.1 coordinate 183,391,025, forward strand.
GGTGAAGGCCTATATCTTAAACCGTATAGAAAAGGTTTGGGATTGTATTTAAAGCCTTCAAAAAACTAATAGATCGACTGCCACAGAGACCTCTGACAGATCATGATATTAGGAAATTCGCCAGAGATATACCCTATTTTCGAGGTGTCTTTATGAGAGATACTTTACCTTCAAAACCACTCAAACGGGAGTGTGCAGTCGTTAATTTAGATTCAGTTCAAAATAGCGGTACTCATTGGGTTGCGTATTGCAAAGAAGGAAATGTAGTACACTATTTTGATTCCTTTGGTAATTTGAAACCTCCGTTGGAATTGGTAGATTATTTCAATAATTGTGAGATATTGTACAATCACACCAACCATCAAAGTTATAAGGAATTTATTTGTGGCCATTTATGCTTGAGATTTTTAGTAAACTATAAATGGAACATCTCCTAAGCTTAATTAGCAGTCATGTCAAATACATTTACGTTAACGGGTCGCAGCAGCGTAATCTCTGTAGACTATCACCCTCCAATTGAACTAGATCCTAGATATGAGTATGCTTTAGGATTAATAGGTTTTCATACCTATCACACTATTGCGAACATTGTTGACGGTGCGAATAAATTCTATTATAATAACGATAAAGTTATTGTAATACCCGTTGGTGCATATGAGATATCGGACATTGAAAAATATTTAAAAAATGCATTACCCAACGCCAAATTATCTTTACAACCTAACAATCAAACTTCAAAATGTGAGATGGAGAGTTCCTTAGAAATTGATTTTAGAAAGAAAGATTCCATTGGGAGCATGCTAGGCTTTAGCGAAAAAGTATTAGAAGCCAATAAGAAACATGAGTCGGATTTACCCGTAAACATTATAAAAGTTGCTATGATCAGAGTGAGCTGCAGTATAACGACGGGTGCCTACTACAACGCACATCTATCGCATACGATATTTGAATTTTCACCTCAGGTAGATCCAGGTTATGCAATAAATATCGATCCTCCACACGCCATTTACTTACCTGTATCATCTACGCGAATTGATAATATAACTCTAACCTTGATAGATCAGGACGGTGAACCCGTAGATTTTAGAGGAGAGCAAATTATTATTAGATTGGAATTGAAAAAATATTATAATGGGGTTGGCATTTAATCAGAGATATAAAACCAGCTGCGCTATCATTAGCAATACTAGTCATACTCGTGACGCTAATCAATTAACATTGGTCAATAAAAGCTTTCTTCAATCTCTTGGACTGAAAGTAATAAACGATGGAAAAGTTAGATATATTACAAAGTCTAAATTTCGAAGAAGCAATAACCAGGCATGAATATCACACTTATTATCCCGCAACAAATAGTTTCAATTTAAACGATGAAGTGCGATTTAGTATCCGACATCAAGACATTTATACTCTACCTAGCGAAAGCTATATACATTTGGAAGGAACCTTTATTGAGGATGCCGAAGGAACAGGTGACTGTAGTTTAACGAATAATGCCTATGCATTCCTGTTTGAACAAATTCGATATGAAATTAATGGAGTTGAAATCGATCGTTGCAACAAGCCTGGGATTACAACAACAATAAAATCATTGGCTTCTTATAATGATGGTGAAAGTAAAATGTTACAAATGGCTGGATGGAATCCATTTCAAGATACACAGCCTACATTATCTAATACTAAGTTCAACGCATGTATTCCAATGAAGTTTCTAATGGGTTTTTTCGAAGATTATAATCGTATCCTAATTAACGTTAGTCAAGAATTAATACTTGTCAGGAGCAGAACGAATGCGAATTGTTATAAGAATAGTGAGGCGGCAGGCACGAAAAAGGCGTCGATTGAAGTTACTAAAATCGAATGGCATGTTCCACATGTAAGCGTTAATGATGAAATCCGCTTCAAGCTGTTGGACGTTGTTCAAAACAGCAAAACAATATCAATTCCGTTCCGTAAATGGGATTTGTATGAGCTACCATCCTTACGTGCTACAACAACAGACATATGGCCGATAAAATCAAGTAATAATCTGGAAAAGCCCCGCTATGTTCTTGTTGCGTTTCAAAAGGGTAAAAAAGATAACTATAAAGCGGATGCTTCCATGTTCGACCACTGTAGCATTACAAATATGAAATTATACCTGAATTCGGAAAATTATCCATACAGTGATATGAATATAGATATGTCGGAAAAACGTTATGCTAGAGCATACCGAATGTATACATCTTTCAAACCAAGTTATTACGGGAAACCTAGCGAACCTTTGATGAGTTACTCAAAATTTAACAAATGTTCAGTCTTTATAATTGATTGTTCAGCACAAAATGAGGCCGTAAAGTCCAGTACTGTAGATATAAAACTGGAAATGATGTCCAAGGTGGCTTTTAGTGCGGACACAGTGGCATACTGTCTCATTTTACATGATTGTGTGTTTGAGTACGAACCTATCCAGGGCACTGTTAAGAAAATAATGTAAACATGAATGTTTCATTCACGAATACTCCAACAATACACATGTGGTCAGATGAGGAAGATAGACATTCCGAATGGATGTTTTACGCTGCTGATCGAATAAAGTTCCAGCGTCGTATAAGAAACTGTGCAAAAATATTGGAACCAGTTCTCTCCGAAACACATCGTCAAAAAGTGTATAGGAAACATTTCGAGTCGTTTATTGTCGTAGACATACAAGGTTTTGTTAATCGAGACTTTATACCTAAAGAGATGACTATATCAGATGGGAAACGTTCAATACACCTTTTGTTTAAACCAGCAACACCTTTCCATCGGTTAGAACGACAACAGAAAAAGGAAATACGATGGTTGGAGAGGAATTATTTAAATATTAATTATAGTGACGGATACGTAGACTTAAACAATATTGTACATATCTTAACTGATATTTGTAAATCTTACGATACAATATACGTAAAGGGTCATCAAAAGGCCGATTATTTAAGTAAATATGTAGATTTAGATATTATTAATTTAGAATATCTACAAAATGTACCAAATTTAAACAAAACTAACTCTGCTTGCTTTTTCCATAATAATAAATTAATTATGTGTACGCAGCATAATGTTGACGTTTTATTGAATTATTTAATAGGCGTTAACTTGTAATCAACTTGTATCAGTAATAAAAAATAAATACAGCAATTATGAACGTTTTTTTATTTTTATATTAATGTGTTAGATTTTTTACTGGATGCTAAGTTGTGATTTTATGTTAGTAATAAACATAATACAGTATTCAAATTATTTATTGAACGTACAACCAATACATATAAAAATTCAGTGTTACAACGAACAATTATCCATAATATATAAACACCTCTCTTGGCCGAAATATACGTAACCTCTGTCACATTCCATACAATCACACACCTCTTCGTTGCTAAGTATTGGGTTTTCATGTGGTGGTTCCCAAACTATATTGCCGTTTTGTTTCGGAATATTACCATCTAACGATAAAACGCTTCTAGTGGCTATATCGTACATGTATGTCATTCCGGGGATGTCGCTGCATGGATCTCGCAGCCAGTTAAACTCATTGCGAATTACATGACGCGTTTCTTCATTAAAATAGGGATTACACTCCTCCAGTACTTCAATTAAATCTTCGAAGGTAAAATATTTCTCGTTCTGACGAGCAAAGGCGGCCAGAAATTCCAAATCTCTTCTGTGTAACTTCGATGAATATATTTTTTGTGTTATGTACTCGGGAATATTTAGATGACCAAATACAAAGTCATATACACCATATAGTTGACACCATTTTCAACTAAAACATATAAAATATTAAATAATAAAACATATAACACTAAATAAAAATACTCACCAAAATATAAAAGAATCTATGATCTAAGTGGCAAGGAATTAACAATAGGTACTAAAATAAGACACATCAAATATTAAAATATAATAAATATTAAGCAAAGTAAAAATACTTACCTAAGTGCAGGAGAGACTAATATCGAACATTATTTTACATTTGCTTATATGCGATTTTTCATTGCTAAAGCTGTGACGTAAAACTTAAGTTCTTAGAAGAACGAAATTTAAAAATTTCCAGACATTAGATCACATTCTATTAGCATGTATGTGAGTGCCAAAAATTCCGAATATTTGCTTTAAAGTCACGCCTAATCAGCATTCTTTAAGAACATTAATTACTTAGAGTAAAATATTATGTAAAATTTCCCAAAATTTTTAAAATAATTACCTACATAATGCAAGCATTTCAGGGCCAAAATATCAACATTCCTAGCGGAATTCCGTCAATTACAAAGCCTAATTAGAAAATGAAAGTAATTAGCGGTGCATGCCCCGCGGGTTTAAAGTCGGAGTCGCTTAGTATTCCTACTCTCCTGATATCGCACCATCTGATTATCATTTGTTCCGGTCATTGCAAAATCAGTTAAATGGAAAAAAACTTGACTCTTTGGATGCCTTAAAAAACGTCGTGTCTTCGTTCTACGAATCTAAACCGCGCAGTTTTTATCATCGGGGCATCCGTATGCTGCCAGAACGTTGAAAACAGATTATAGAAAACGATGGAGAGTATATCATTGATTGAATAAAGAACTTTGTTTGCCTAATCACTGTGTAACCTTTAGTCATAAACTCCGCATGAACTTTTGCACTCGCCTCATATTTCAGACAACTGCGAGGAAAGTATAAGATCAGCTACGCCACAACCCTCCGCTACTGAACGAATTTTCACCTCTCCCGATGATATTCGCTCCACCAGAAAAGCAGCACCTCGAGAAACAGATGCAGTAGCCTAGAAGAAAGTTACCGTCAAGGTTGCTCTAGCATCGACAGAACCTCAAGCACCTATAAAGCCAAGCGTCCACTAAGCTCGTCGAATTAAGCCGAATCGAATCGCAATAATGCGCTTCCCATATATCCAAATGAAATTTAGTCGATAAACTAAGAGTTTAGTTTATCATTGCATATATGGGAAGTGAATTATTGCGATTTGATTCGGCTCAATTCGACGAGCCTAGTGGACGCTTGGCTTAAATATGGCCCTAAGTACTTGAGTATACCATACCACGCACTTTTTTCCAATTCGCGGAGAAGAACGCATTACGCACATCTAGTGTTACAAGCGCACACCACCTTGTGCGCCCTTGCCCAAGCCACCCCCCAAACTGAGTGTGAAACAATCCACCATGCTTCTGTATTTCCATCCTTAGGCGTGTTTTAATGATGGCCTCATGTACTTTTCTGGGAACATCTAGCCAGCACAATAGTCTATTGGCAGAGATAGACTCTAGATCTTTACTATTCTTAGGCAATAACACCATCTTAGCAATTTTCCAGTCCTCACTATTATTATTTCTTTGAATTTTTCAGCCATTCTGCAGCTTCTCCATTTACGTGATAAAGACGAGTCTCTTAATTTTATCTTCGACCGTGTGTGGCTATTTTTCCTTCAAAACATTTCGAAGCATATTGCAAAGCAGTTGTAGACGATGATCAGATCATGGTAAGTGCTGAACTGTCAGAGTTATTGAACGTTTTCTTGTGTTAGGTTTAATCCATCATTATTGTTAATGTGCCAGTTCGATTTTCTGGTTTCATTAACGGATGCTGATATGTTTTGCAAGTTTAGTCAAATTTAATCCAACACGATTTTCTAATTATTTATTCGTGTAAAGGACTATTCCATGCGCAGTGACCGGTTAAGATCAGTGTCTCACGCCGGCAAGTGCATTCCAATAGGAACAATGCCTAGCAGCGAGTTCATATCTGACAAAAGCTTTGGTGATCCCGTAAGAACTTACACATCTGTTCTGGGCCTGTGCACGGTCGTTCGCTGGCAACTCTTGCTAATTTGTCAGCTATTTCATTGCTTCTGATTCCAGAGTGACTTGGGATCCATCTCAGCGTAATGCTGCGATGTTCCGTCAGTTTTTCGAGCTTTCTCTGGCAGTTAAGTACCACCTCGGAATCAAATCATACAGCCTGTAGTGCTCTAAGGGCTCAAGAGGACTTGGTGCTGTTTTATTATAACCTATCCAATTAATTAATGAAGAAATTAGTATTTTTTCAGGCTATTTTCTTGTAATTTGTTCAAATAAATTAAGAGTTATGCATCATTCGGTCTAATATTAAAGTTAGTCATTGTTTGGATATATATTAACTACATTTGACAACAGGGTATTTATCTCATAAATAAATAAAAGTAATCAACTTTTTGACGGCACATAATAAGGCAAAAAAAATATAGAATACACTCCATCAAAACACGAATTCATCATCTCGAAGAATATTCGGAAATAAATTCCTTTCGTGTTTGTATATTTCTTAATTTTAACTCTTGAGGGAGCGAAAGCGGAAAACGCACACCGCCCATAGAAATAAGCTTCAGCGAATACAAGAAACGTAAGAAGGGATAGCGCGGTAGTCAAAATAAATATGACAAATAAAGTAGAATTTAAGAAGGATGGATAACTTTTTCGCCGTGAAAGGAATGAATTAAAGCCGCAATAAATCTACCGGAATACAATTTTCCGGGGATACTTTTATTCTGTCGCATTCTAGGAGAGTGTGGGATGATGAATTTTTACCGCCGCCGTGCACATAAACGGCGCTCTACACCCCCGCTCCTCGCCCTCCTTGCAGCCACCGTCGCCAAAGAGAAAAAATTTAAATCGTAATTATTCCCCACAGCGTCCGCCATACTTCGAGCTCTGTCACGGAAAATCTTTCGACTTCCAGAATATTTTCTCCCGGGATAGCCGCATTTTCCTTCTCCAGGGTGTAATATATTAAATTTATTGACTATTTTAATAAAGACGTTCGGATTTTAGAATCGTTTTCTCGGATTCTTATATTTCTTTCATTGGATACGGTGACAATATTATGAGTCGAAGAGATATTAACGTTCTTATATACAGGATGTATGCGAAATATTGAGTAGCTACTAAAAACTAGGAAAGGAACAAAAGCGACTCATCTCTCTTATTTATTCATAATCCAAGAAGCGAAAGTAAAAATAAAATATTTTTAATAATTTCACCAAATAGCGATTTATTATATGAATCTTTTGGGGCGGAAGCTTCCCAATTTAACTCGACACCTTTTGGGCGTCTCTAAATTTTAAAACCAAATAAGAAAAACTATCGGTCTTCATTTATCTCAGACCTTTTGTTTTATAACCTATTTATACAGAAGCAATCGTACTTTAGGGAAAATTGAAAAAACGAAGTCCGAACGTAAAATACTAACCTTCAGTAGTATCCATTTCATGCGGGATTCGAAATTGTATCTTAAATAAAATCGAAATTGTACCATTTATCACGCTGCTGCTTTCCCGATAGTCGATTTATTCTGTTGAGGTGAACTGACATTAACCTGATGTGCTTCTACTTTGCAGGCGCGTCTGTTTTGTTTTATGTTTTTTTTTCTCGCGTATGTATGGGTGCCACCTATGCAGTCTGTCTCTATACGGATGAGCCTTTTCGATTTTTGTTTTTTAGAGCGATAAATATAAACAACAAAACGAACTAATTAAGCGGAAACCACGATACAAAAGCGTACATACAATGGACGCAATCATATGTTGTTCGGTGGATTTTGATTCGACCTAGCCAGTAGGGTTTTCTGGAATTTTCGCAAAACTCTGCTTTGTATGTTCAAATTATTCTACGTAAAAAGAAACTGAGGTATCAGATCATTACTTCCGGCAACGTTACTATAGTCAAAAGGAAGACCAAGAATCGGTTTGAGCAGTTGCTTTCTAATAAGTGTTTCATGTAAATAAAATGTATTAAAAATCGTTATTAAAATGGTGCTCGATGTTCATAGCGACAAAGATTCAACTACAGCACTGTGAAAATAAAGTGCAAGTGTCTATCAATGTTTAATATTTTGTTGGACCGCTTTTATTTTTAATAACGGTTTTTATTCTGTTTAGCATGGAATTTATCAAATTCTGGAGATAAGAGAGGTTAATATCTTCAAAGCAGACTTTTCTAATGGTTTGCATTAACTGCTGCTTTGTTTTAGAGCTATACTTCGCTACTGCCTTCGAAACCATGAACCAGCAATTTTCGATAGAGTTCATATCGGGGCTGTCCCCAGGCCAAGACTGATTTTTGTTAAATAATCTTTTACCTAAAACATTTAACAAAAAGTAAATACACATAAATAGTTTAAATGGTTAGATACTATTTAAAACTAAAATAGTATTAACGCTTGATACTCCAAATAATCTTGGGCAAGGTGAAAAGGCCCAGTTATTAATTAAGTTCTTTATTGAAGTGTCAAACTTTCGTTCGGGAATGCGAACTTCTTCAAGACAACTGTGAAATAACAATAGAACATAAAAAGAAAAAATACAAAATAGTTATTATTGTTGCTAGTAGATATATTATTGGAGATAGGATTAGTGGATTGCATGTTCTGGGGGTAGATTTAGTCTCCCGAAATTCTCTTTCGAGAACATGCAACCCACCAAAGGGTGGTTTGACATAAAGTGAAGGAATCTTCCAAAACTAGTAAGTTTACAGCACCAGTCAAGTTTGACTATGTTGTTATTACCCCTTATCACATTTACGTTGAAGTTGTTGAAGATGTCAAGTTCATTATCAAGCTCTGCTTCAGGCAGAAACAGAAGTAACTGAAAATCAACATTGGATTGAAAATTATGTAAAATACTGTTCATAACTATTTCTGCCAACGAAGGGCTGATAGAACCTCCCATGGGGCAACCCTTGATTTGTGAATAAAAGGATTTGTCGTAGCAGAAATAGGTAGAACAAAACAGAAAAGTGATTATGCGGATAAAAAGATATTGGGGTACAGAGGTATGTATATTGCGAAATGGAATTGTAATTTATTGTTGTAATTTATAATTGTAACAATCTAACCTTATTTATAGAATCAACTGTCGTGACTGTGAGGGGTGTTAGATAGGTCAAACCGAATACAGACTTATTAGTCGCATCTCCAACCACAAAAGCGACCTTAGACTTAATCGTGCATCCACCGTCTTTGCGTTCATACTGAAGAGATGGGCCGCACTTTTGATGTTGACAATGTTGAGGTCTTTGATTTTGAACGTAATAAATCAAAACGTAATTTCTTGGAAATATGCTTTATACATAAGACTACTGCTTCAATTAGTTTTAGGAAAGATGTTGAGAACCTAAGTACCATTTATTCACTTAATATTTAATTGATTTCGCCTGTATGCTTACTTTTTTTCGTAATTTCATCCATTTCAAAATTTTGTCTGTCTCTTTTGATACATGACTGTATTCATTCCTTGCATTTTCCTTTTTACAATTGTAATTTTTTTCGTTTTTAAATCTCTACACGGATCATATGATTCTGTGTCATAATATTGAAACAAATGAATGTATGTAGGTAGAAGAATTAAGAGTATTTCATACAACGCGCGTTCACGCGAGATAATGACAATTGTAGCGAATTATACTAGCAAGTGAGTGTTGTATGTATTGCGCTTCATTTGCACAGTACTGTATATAAATTGACATCATAAATCGTGAATGACTACATTTATTTTTAAAGAATGATTGGTGATATACAATATGTTGGTGCCTAAAGGCCATAAATGAATTCTTTGACTTAAGCAAAAATGCCTACCGAGCAGTAAAAATCTTAGGTCGGGGTGTATGTCAGAAAACAAGGACTATGATTGGACTGATGGGTTTCCTATATCTGATTGAAAAACATCTATGCCATAACATAACTCTGACCACTGTCCATGAATTTCAATCATATTATGTAAAGGACCAACACGCTTTGAATCAATTCTACAAAAATTTTAATAAATTTCCAACACCAGGATACTTGTCTTAATTGCGAGTAATTTGTGAAACATCTGTTCGATGTCTAGGTGGGAGTTGTTGTGAATCTGCAGCAAATCTAGGAAAATGAATTGGAAATCATGGGAGTCAATCTGAACCCAGAATTGTGTATTCAAGCACATTTTCAGAATTTAGTTTCTTTATTGATGTATAGGGTGGCGTTTTGGAATTTCTAGGAATAATTGGAAGCGCTTAGATCATTTTCTTGAAAAGTTTTGAAAATTTCTTTCCAAATTTTAAGCTTTTTATTGATATTCTGGACAGAACCGGTTTAGTGACAACTTCTAACACTCAAAGCAGTCCGATTTATATTTCAAAAATGATGGAAATTTCTTGCAACTCAAAAAAATCAGAAAAGCAAACTTCGAGATTTTGATTAATCTTTATTGGTGCTCTGCCTAGAATTTCAATAATTCTAGCGATAACCGTTAGGATTTAAAGCACTCCTTGAAAAAAAAAGAATTTTGATCTTTTTGTTTTCCATCTTACAAAAGAGGAGAAGAATATACAAAAATGCTTACCGAATTTTGCTTTCTATTGAAACTCATAAGACATTTTTTTAGGTTATTGCGGTTATTCATACCTCAAAGAAAAATATAGAAAAAAAAATAAATCGCAGAATTTTGATCACCCTGTTGACGATCTGGATGGACAAGAGTTCTAGCGCTGACTAAGATGCCTGGAGATATTCGCACGAATTTTTCTAAAACTCTCGTAATTTTTTCATTTAAAAAATGAGAAAAGAAATAAGTTTAGGCGTAACCGGTAAGTTTTAGTATTCGTAGCGCCCAAACAATTACTTCGAAAGTTACCGCAATTACAATCGCATCTAAACAGAAAAATAGATTTTGAAATTTTGATTTTCTTTTAGATTTGGATAGCATATCAAGAGTTGGAGCGATAGCTATAGGTCGACCAGATTGTCGTGGCAGTGATCTATTGTTAATGTAACAAAATAGTAACCATAAATGAGCGCACTCAGCTTCTATACCCCCAACGCATGGGCAATTAGATCCGCCTCTTACAGCAGCGCGCCAATCACAGCTAAGTGCTGTGCAACCTCTCTGACTTAAGCGCAACTACCACGGGATTCTGGTCAAACCCAGATAATTATTTCAAAAGTTGTCAAACCTATTCTCACGTTAACAAATTAGGAAACAAATTTTTGAATTCGATTGTTGAAGTTGGCTAGCACTTTAATAGTTCTAGCAATAACTGTTGAGTTTCGAAGCATTCACATGAATATTTCTCTTAGATGATATTTCGAAAATTATCGAAATTTTTCGGGATTGAAAAAATGAAAAATCAAAAAGTTATTTTTTGTGTTAGTACTACCTCAAGGATTCTAACAATAACTGTCAATATTGGAAGAGACCTGACGAAGATTTCGTAAGTTGTCTCAATTATTGATAGCGAAACATGTTAAAGACGTCGAGAAATGCCACAACATAAAAAAAACGAAAAGTGCCTATAGTAGGGTCTCATGGTATATGTATTGGAATCGTCCTGCAAGCCAGTGTAACGACAATAAATTAAGCATTAGAAGCAGACCACGTGGTTTCGACCTTCTGGGACTCGTCAGTGCTCCTCCGAATGCAAAACCTCATTTAATCGTGGTTCGCTATTGAACCTGTATTGTACAACACCTGCGACAATGAACTAATTCCAACCCCCACTCCCTCTAGTGCACAAGGTTGACAGTAACCCTGTTGGAGGAAGAGGGACAAGAACTAAAATGTCGAAACCACGTGGTCTGCTCCTAATGTTTAATCTATTCTCATTGCACTCGTTTGCTAACAATATACCATAAACACCGCTTAGCAGATCGAGACATATAGCGGAACTGACCATCCACAAGCTAGATCGCTATCTGCTGTAGATTATTGCGTTGTTGGACATAGATCAAAATTTCGGCAATAATGCCGGTAAATAGATCAAAATTTTGAAAAATGGAATTGAAATTTGAAATTGTAATTTCGATGTTAAATTATCAACTAATTGGTAAAGAATTTAGAACGGAAGGGGTATGTTACATATATGAGTGAGAATTTAAAAGAGCTATTAAAATATTTTTTATGATCATTTCCCTTCATAATACAGCTGGAAAAAAATTCCAATTCTAATTCACTCTCCCAAATCATTCAGAAAACCATCAGCTTTTCAAAAGCGCTCAAGAACCCTTATCCTCCCTTTATTCTCCTTCTAAAGATGTTATAACAAACGTTTTCGTAAATGCCTGCAGTGTATAGAAACGAGTCCCGAAGCAAGGTTATCTTCTCATGGAAATTCCGCTAACGTGTGTACAGAATCTAGATTCGAACCGGATAAACCGATGTAAATAGTAGGCAGTATAGTGGGCTGGAGGAAAAATAAAATTTTTATCCGAAATACCCGCACCTCGGTGTGTTGCCGTTTCCTGCCCACGGTTCGTCTTCCCCGGTGAAAACAATCCCTTGTATTTCATCAAGTAAATCGTCCTTAACCTTACAACATTGATCTTCTCGTGATTCGATTGGCGGCGGGTGATTCAATCTACTAGAGTGTGTTTATCTACTTCAACCATTACTGCAGACGCATGTATATATTCTTCCTGCCGGATACCGCACTAAGCAACGCAATTTGCTTCGATTCAACTCCTCGAGGCCTCTTTCCTTCGTGTATGTGTGCATGTGTGCGTTCACCTTTCGGGTCTCTCAATGAAGGAAAGGGAACAACATCCGCGTGAGAGAATCGTGAGGGATGTGACCATAAATAAATTCGACATAATATACGGACCTTGCTTTTTTTCTTCGTTGCGTGATTTCGGATAACAATCAATGGATGTACACAAAAAATTGTTTATCCATACGAAAAGATGTTGAAATATTGTGAAATTTGTCGGATACTGAAGAAGTTGGGTTATATAAATGGTATTGGTAGTTTATTTAACTTTCAGATTTTCAGAACTTTCAGTAAAGCAAAGATAAGATTATTAGCTTAATTTATAAAAGCTAATACTTCTATTCATTTATTTGAGCTTGTAATCCAGAACAATAGAATACGTTTTAGATGGTTTACTTTTCCCTTTCTGATGGCACAAGCTTTACTTACAGGTAAGAAGACGGAAGACATTTTTGCAACTTAGAGAGACTTTCGTTTTCCTTTTGTACCTTATTTAGCA